>CAEMYA010000352.1:112295-136745 GCA_903131615.1 Diplodus sargus
AAATATTTATGTATGTAAAACACACAACAATATTTAGACACTGTTTTTTTTTTTTAAGTTTTGGTTTAAGATAAAGTCAGTTAAGTCTGTCTGTCAGTTTGTTAATGACTTCTTGTGTTACTGTTTTCCTCCTCTTTAAAGCTGTAATCTGTAACTAATTTTGTTATATTTGCTAAAATTGACATCATGATCTGACAGTAGAGTAAAGACACATGTCAGCTGTGTAAAAATCCTCTGTCTGTGGCTCCACCCAATTTGATTTGCAAGAATCCACCGCTCTGGATCAACACAACCAATCAGAGCCATGGGGAGTGTCTGAGAGGTGTCAATCATTCTCATGCATATGCTGCTAGCAGCCCCCCTTCCTCACGCAGGGCATACTGAGTAGTGCCCCTCCCCCCACAGGCGCAGTGCCTCTCTTACCTGGGGCCTGTTCTGCGAAGGGGGCTCAACATAGCCAGGCTTTGTGCTCATGATGCAGCTCAACAAAGCCCCAAGTCCCCAAACAGAGTTAAACGGTTCTGCGATGGTGGTTATCAACCTAATTTGTTAAGTCCGGCTCTCTGCTTTGTGCTCTGCGTGCGTTCACAGAAAAGGGGGCGTTTGACGTCATATTATTCTACTTCCGTGTGAAAATAGATCGATCCCGGGCCACATATTTTACTCAAGATGAGCAGATTCTTATTAGGCAAGGCTATGAAGAATTCAAGGAAACCATCACAGCAAAAAGTAACACTGTCGCCACCAATAGAGCGAAGGAGGGCTGCTGGCAGAAAACAGCTGACGTATTAAGCCCTTAGTGTTTTAATTTCTGAAAGCTCAGCATTGTGCAACTTTAACATATTAACCCATCATCCATTTAAGAAATAAATAAACTTTTTTTTGGAATGATGTCTATATTGTTTTCACATTTACTGATCTCAGTTATAGAATGCACGTGTGTGTTTTATTGAAAACAAGGCTGAGTGTGTGTAGGCTATAAATGTTCGGTGTTTTGTTTTTTTGTATTACTGTGTCGCGATGAACAAGCAAATGTAGTTACTGTCCCTGTACAATGACAATAATAACCTTTTTAACAGTGAAAATAGCTCAAGCCTGTAAGATTGTGTTTGGGCGTACACTGCCCTACAATGGGTGAAACATTGATCAGTTCATCAGTTTATTCATGGCCACATCAAAGAAATAATTAACTTTACTCATTATCTGTGACAAATAAATACTAGGTTGGCCTAATTAATATTTCATATTGCATGTTATTAAGATGTGGAAGCAGCAGTCGGACATGGCAGCAAGTGTGTGGATAATATACTGTATCCCATTTTATTTTAATATCATCACTATTTTAAGATTGTAGATTCTCAGAAAGAGCGAGAACCACTTTGCGGATGGCGCAACACGCAGTGTTCTTGCTCAGATTTTCTGCATCACCAACTGAATGTAAGTAGTTTGCCCGACAGTGAGCGCACAGCTACTTCGAGTGGCATTCCTGACACTCGGCTCAATAAGTGAGCAAATGTACCGTATTCCCCTCGGCTGAAAATCTATATCACTCATAGAGAATTTCATCAGTGAAATGCCAGCAGATCAGCGCGATCTCGAAGAAGCCGCTCACGTCGTAGTGCTGCCAGAATTATTCTTGCTCCCAGGTCCACTGGGTTCTCAATGAATGGTGACGCCATCTTCGAATGAGTTACACAGTGAACCAGCTGTGCTTTTAAGCTGAAACTCTGAACATAACCTGGTCGGGACCAGGTTATGAGCTAAGCATAAGTTACCATGGTGATCTAGCCGGGTTAAAAGAGAGCCACCTTTGTAGTACAGGGAAGCCTGGCTTTAGACTCAACATACCTCGCTAACCCTCTAAACCGGCTTCGCAAAACACCCCTCCGGTCAGATACAGTCAAGCTGAAGCCCAAACTGTAAACAATGGCAGAGAACAGACAACAACAACAGAGACAAAAAATGCCTCGCCACTGCCATTTATTCAAAGAAAAAATAAGAAGACTGATGAAGAAAATAAGTGTAAAAACAAATAATTGGACGGAAAAAAAAAAAAAAGTAGGATAAATATTGGAGTGTCATTTCAGAGGTGGAGGGAGCTGTGGGATTTATAATGACTCAAGAGCGACGCAGAGTTGGGCGCTTTTCTGCTGGACAAGTAAGAACCGCAGTTTGACAAATGTTTCATTATATTTTTTAACCACAAGGCTATGGTGGCAGCAGTTACACTAATACTCGCAATAGCGCATATCGCTGCATGATGTTGCAGTTGAGCTACGTAGCTTGTTGGTAAATCTAGCTTGTTAGCTTGTATGCTATTCCGATGTTTAGCATTGTCTTTATGGCTACTGGATACCAATAGTGTCTTTCAAGTGACTGGGCAGTAATAAAGTTAGTTTGTGTTTAGTACGCTCTGAAGTGGTTGAATTGGTTTAGAGAAACAATGTTGCTTGTGCTTCAGAAAGGCAGCATGGCGAAAATGTTGCGCCGGGAAATTATTACCTGGTCACTCCGTTTCAAATATTGTTTGTTACTCAGGTTATCTACAGTGATCGGTATGAGGCACTAGACATTGTAATTCAGTTGTATTGATCAGAAATAGAACAATCTGGATTTAGTTTGTTGTTGTTGTTATTTTTAATGTGCCGTCTTGGTTATCTGGCATCCTCTGTTACCATGGTTAAAAGCCTGCTCGTGCACAGCAGGCTCCTCTGTGGGGAGGGGCTTTGAAGGCAAAGCTGCAGCAGCAGAGAGGAAGAAGGAGGGACCTGGGAGCTGTATCATTCAAATGTTCTGGCTAAGTCCACTTTTTTCTCAAAACTCCAGACTGCAGCTTTAACTGTCCTGTCACTTTGTTTACATACATTTTCTAAACATAAAGCGCAGCAACATAAAAACTGGATGGAAGGTAGCCTTTTTGTATAGATTGTTTGGAACATTCCTGGTCTGATCTGCCGCTGCTTATGTTCACTGACCAGCTCCATTGTGCATGCGCTTTCCAGTGCACCGATTTGACACTCGATTCATTTTAAATAGGCTTGTCAACTGTTCCACTCAGATAAAGGATCAGATTCAAAATAATATATATGTCTCTTTTATGTACAGTAGATTTACATGTGTCTAGATAAGTCGACTGAATGGCGTTATCACATGTTTTAAGCTTACTCCTCTCAGAAAGCTCTAATAATAGATGTCGAGGCTTGCGGTCTTAATCGAGGAGGAGAACGAAGAAGGTTGGCCACTAGGTGTCATTATGATTTCGAGTCGATGGTGACGCAACGCTCGGTAAAGCAGAGGAAGAGACGGCAGCTACCGCACCTTCGACCAAGGTAAGCGAACAAAGACCAACTATAAAATACAGAATGAAAGACCTCGAAGGAAATATACTGAACATTTTCTTTAGTTAATTGTCCTACTAAATGAATTGTGATCAGCCTCTGCCTTACGATGTTGTATTTCAAAACAGACGACTCAACCAATTTAGCAGATAAGTAGCTAACGTTTACTAGCTAACTTTCCCTTAGCTATTCGCTTTGGGTAACTTCGAGTTGTTAAGTGCTGGGAAAGGAAGTGGGTATTTTCCGGTGAAAACCTTCAAAATAAAATTCAGAATGACGAACACGGTATTGAACTGTCATTCTATAAGCGCGACAGCTTTATTTTGAAGGACTTATGCAATGTCATGCAATCATTATATGCCTGACTTGACGTAGGCAGGAACTTTAATGGCTATCTTGCTAGCTAACTAATGTTAGCAGGTTAAAGCGTTTGTTTATGTGGCTATCGGCTAACTTACAACGCCATCGAAAAATAACACCAACTACATTAAGTTACATGGAGATTGATTTGAATGACTCTTAATTGTTAATCCTTTGCTCTTTAGGTAGTTTGTGGCACGTGTGGTGCGTTGTAACCGAAACTAACAACTTTGGTAGCTAAGCTACGTTTTGTTGATTTAGGCTGGGTCAGTCTGTTTTTTCCAGGACTGAACTAAACTGGGTTAGCTAAATGTCAACATTTACGTTTTATGAATCGCCACCGTTACTGTATAAAACTTTTTAATGGAGGACTTAAGAACTCTCGTTTAAATTATGTAACAGCGACAAATGTAGCGTAGCTACGAGAATGTTATCTCTAAAGGCTATTTTGAAAAAGTGTGTACCTTATGTTAAAATGTACACTGGGAAAGATGAAATGCTTTTAATCACTTAATAGGATAGAATTTACAATACACTGCCCACAATAATGACATTATGACAATAGAGCAATTCTGTGGTAACTGATACATTGCAAGATCCTCTAAAGATGCAATCAGGATATCTGTCAAACTGAAGAGTACAAAATACCACTGACAAGTCAGAGTGTTGAGATGATGTTTTTGTGGTGCCTGTTTCACAGATTCTGTTATGAGCTGAGATGAAACAATACATAACAAGTGCATAGTGATTTAGTTTAGTGTTGAGGTTGACTGATTAATTGGTTTGGCTGATTAATCTGCGCCATTTTGTCCTTTTTTAGCTATTGTTATCGGCTGAACTTGGCTCTGAACGTTGCTGCTGCCTGCGCAGCCTCCACCGATCACGTTGGGCAGTACGTCCTCATTTTGCATGGAGGTTCTGCTGAGTCAATCATCATCATTTTAAGGCCCCTTCTGCTGAGAATATGTAGAGCCTCCTAATAGCCTCCCTCTAAATCTAAAGTCAACAAACTGACACAGGTAACTGCTGTATGTTAACGTTAGATATGCAGCAGCCATACATGCGTGACAAACTTTGATTAATGTCACAATATTCAGTGTAGAGTAAGAGATATTTTTTTTGGTAACTACCTCTCCACTCCATGACATACCTTCCACGTATTACTCTGGTGATAGCGCTAGAATATATGGGCTAATGTTAAATCTTGGCGGTCCTGTCGTTACGTTAAATGTTGGAACAGCTGATTTTACCAGAGGCTGACAAATAGCATTCAAGTCATAGTTAGTCTCCTATTGCCAGACCTCTCATATGACCTGTTTTCAGTTTATCCAGTCTCGATTATATAACACAGCACCATCGCCTTGTCCAAGGTATGGGCAGGGCACTGAAGGCAGCCAGGCAGGCAGGATCAGAAACCATTCCGTTAACATTACAATACTTTATACTGCACTTTACCAATGTGACATTCTCTATTCAAAATGATCCAGCCACGTAACTATCTTTACATTCATTAAATTAAGGCATACTTTGGGATCTTCCTTATCACAGTAATATGCACAAACATCAGTTGTTTGTGCTGGTTTTCCACCAAAATTAGTGGGTCTACATGGTCTTTTTAAACGTAAGCCTACCTGCTGAATATCACCTATTGACCCCATTCTCCGCAGGCAAGACAGCCAGTCTGCGAATTCTATCTAGAGCATTGATCCAGTGTGAAAGAAGCATCCGCAAAAATAGTGTATACATTTTTTTTTTTGTGTCACAAACCCCGCAATATGACTCGGTTGACTATAAAAATATGAGCCATTCGGTCCAGTAACATCTTGAAAGTCTCAAAGAGTCACACGATGAATTAATTTCATCCCCCTTCAAGTAAGCCAGGTGCTAAACCAGAAGTTTACCAGCTTGGTCAGTAATCCTGTGTTTTTGGCTTTAAAACACCACTGAGCAGCTTTCATAGGAATGAACAGGGCTCTGCCTCCATCACTGTGTCCAGTAATAAACCGTCTTTGAATACACTGCATCCCAAACCCCTTCCTTATTTGGCACCACCACCTGATGTTGATAAGGCATTATCACATTGCGCAGCAGAATTTAGCGTGTCAGTTTACACATTCGCATTGCACTCAAAGCCAAAGTCATAGCGAATTTAACTGGGATTTTTTACCAGTAAAAAGGGATATTAAAGAGAGATGTCAGTGAAAACTGTTTCTTTTTGCAGTTTCAACCACCAAATATGTGATTGATCAGTATTATGTGCCTACGAAGGAAGGCAGACAGCTCTGTGGCAACACTGTAGCCAAATATCTCCGTATTCCTAACAATGTAAATCAGGCTATAGGGCTTGAGGCACACCATCCTCCCCTATTTGGGTCCGAGCTGGAGGAGAGGGCCACAGAGCTGGAAGAACAAGTGCACCATCTAAACCAGGGGTATTCAACTAAAATTGAAATAGGTCCAGTTAGAGAAAATTTCCTCAAGTAAATGTCCGGAACATCATAATGTCTAACTGTGATATGATTTAGTGTGATACATATTGAAGTAACCTAGTAGTTGTATCAACGTCTACATGTAATCAAGAACTGACAGTCAAATCAAATAAAGAAAGAACATTTTAAAAACATTTCAACAGTATTCATTGTCACTTAACATTTGATTATACAGATATGATATATAATACTGTAGATATGTTTTTTTCTTCTCTCTTTAAGGAAAAGAAGGGGGAACATTCATTAGCATGCTGTTAGGCAGTGAATGAATGGGTCAGGATTGGGGTGGATTGTTCATATTGGGCTCTGAGAGTGCTTATTTTCTGTGACCTGAGTTCAGACTTGAATGGGTATGTTTGGTCAAAAACTTTGTGCTTTGTCTCATAGTGGCGTTTCACATTGACATATTTTATGAGTGCCACAGTCCGAGCATATGAGACAGACTGGTCTTGTGCTTCCAGTGGGATGAATGAACTTGAATGAGTCTGTCCATTCTGGAATGAAGGCGCTGTTTACACTGTCCACTTTTCTCTTCTTAGAGAGCGCCAGGTGTAGTGATGTTTCTCTGTGGTCTCACTCATCTCTCTGTCTTCTCTCCCTGTATCACTCACTCGTCTTTCCGTCTGTCACTTGCTTCTCACCTCTTTCATCTGTCTGTATTCAGAGTCGCAATGTTTATCTCCTGGAATGCACAGATTTGATTGGCTGAGTAGCATCACGTGTGATGGTTTAACTTGCATGCAATTGGTCAGTGGATTTCCTGATCCACTAAACCATTACCGGAAAATCTAGAAAAGCTGCACTGGTTAAAATGGAAGCGCTCCGTCAAAATTTAAAATACTTCAATAAATCATTTATTGACTATAGGTCCAGGTCCGTATAGCACGGCGTCTGGGTCAGGACTTGGACCGCGGCCCACTTGTTAGTGACCTACCGTCTAAGCCATAGGTTTTCGCTAACAGGCGGTATGGCGTCGCTTTTCTAGACTTTAATGTAATGGTTTAGCAGATCGGGAAATCCACCAATGACCAATTGCATGCAGGTTAAGCCATGCCATGTGATGCTACTCATCCAATCAAATCTGTGCATTCCATGCGATAAACATTGCGACTGAATAGTAGCTGTGTCCCAATTGCACATTGTATGAAATCAAAAACAAAGACATTTCTCAGTGACCTGACTGCAATAATTGGATCAGAATGACGCTAAAATCATGGTATCTTTTAAAAAGCCTGAATTCATGCTTCATCAGATCTCACTATCTTGCTCGTTTCCCTCCACAGCAGCTCCTTATATGTCCTGTCTCGGTACGAGTAGATTTGTTATCATACAGCTGTGGGTGTCCCCAAACGGCCGTGATTAGTGATATTTACCCTCTCCTCCATCGTTGTTCATGTTCAATGTCCAGACATCATCACTGTGAACATAATGACCTCAGTGTGAATGTCAACAGCGATAGGCTTACACAGCACAGCATCACATTAACATTTTTCTTCAGTTAAATAAATTCAACTCAGGCGATTGTCGCTTGGAGAGATTAGACATAATATTGCATCTTATCATTGATTTGTGTGTAATGTTGATTTGCGAATAATTCACATTGTGTTCAGTTTACCCAGGAATTTACAGAGCCATAAATACCATCATAATTTCTGTTAACCTCTCTCCACAGCGCTGTGTCTGCATTAGTAACAGTCACTGGCTAGCTTCTCAATGTGAGATATAACTTTCCAAGAATTGTTGCACGGTACCAGGACACGTATCCCCACAGACGGCTTGTTGGCAGGACGTTGCCAATATATTATACTATCTATATCAGCTGGTAACAGTTGGTGCGTGATCAGTCAGAGCACTCTCACATATTAAACAGTCTATGTCTCAATCTTAAAAACATAAACAATTAAAATGACGGGAAATACACAATCGTCACTGTGTCAAAATTACAATAAGAAGACATCTAAGGCAACAGATTAACTTCACCTTTGATCTTTATTTCAGTGAATGGTTCAGAAAGGATGCAGTGCGTCATGCATACAAGCAACAAACACTCTTGCATATTGAAAATCTTAACTCCCTTTTCCAGTCAGTACTGGGCATGTGCTACTGTCAACAGAGATGAGAGGGAAGTGAGATGGCTCACTCCTTGGGCACTGCCATCATCACCTCCAGAAAAATGATTGCCGTTAATAGAATGAATCCTTTCTGACTACTTAACCAAAGAGGCAAATTAGTTGCTAGATGTTAAATGATATAATGATAAATATATTGATATTATTATATGAGACTACATATCGTCTCAGATTTTAGATATTGTTATGGTGATATGACATTCTATTACTTACCTTTACCCACCTTTAGTCATTATACCCATATTTACTGGTAATAATTCACTTGTACATTTTTCATACACCTATCTGAACACTTGTGATTGTTTTTCTTTTTCTTTTCTGAAACTAAAAAAGATAATCTCCACACTGACTATTTCTTCTTCTCTATATTTATCACAAACCAACTTTCACGGTACTAACAACCACCCACTGTATCAGTTTGAGTTTGTAAACTAAAGCACTGAGCCTAATATTATTGGCTCGATTTATTGCCTAGAATATCACAGATAAGCCAAATACCTAATGAATTTCCCAATCTCGGATGATAATTTAGTGGTCGGATGTTTTGGAACCCTTTTTGAGTCTGTTGCCCACTACCAGCATTCGTGAATTTGTTGTGAGGGGATTTCCACTAGCCCAATGTGGCATTTTACTTGCCTGAGACGACTGGGACATTGCAACTGTTGAGCACTGGTACTAATTGATGAAGTGAGACAATACATTTGCCTGAAGGACTTTGTGTCATGATTATGTGGTTTCACTGCCAGCATTATATCTAGAAACTTGAACCTTAAACCATCCACCTCAAAAGGATTTGTGCTTGCACAAATGAGATTTCTTCATCATTTCTTCATAACTGTACTTACACAATGTTATCAACATTGCTCTGAAGACAGCAGAGCTTGCAGCTTTCCTTCCTCCTTTTCTAGGCCAACAGTTATCTTCGTTCATAGTTCCAATTTTTAAGAGCACATCTTAATGTTGTAACATCAAACCTTATAACAACAAGGCATGCTCTATTATGTTATTGTCTTCCCAGGTAAAGCATGGCAATGACTGGCCAGAGCTCGTGCTCCTCCATGAGTAACCACACCAAGGAGCGGGTCACCATGGCTAAAGTGACCCTGGAAAACTTTTACAGTAATCTCATCGCTCAACACGAGGAAAGAGAGATGAGGTAACATCCAAATGTTTGAGTAGAAGCACACTGATCTTTGATGACCACCATGTTTTCATTCCAGACTGTTTAATTCTGAGTAAAACTTAAAAATCTGCTCGTAACTTGATATACACATTTAAACATTATGAAAACTCTTTTTTCATTGTGTGGCTTATGTCAAAATTAAGTTGAGGCAAGGACACTTCCTGCTGTGACAAATTACATCAGTGTACTCCTGTTGGGTTTAGTATGGATGATAGTTGATTTTCTTTCTTTCTTTCTTTCTTTCTTTCTTTCTTTCTTTCTTTTACTACTACTTGTATCTCTTCAACTCTAAACCCCCTGCTTGTAACACTGACTTTCTCTTTTTAATGTGTAGTCACTAAGCCAAAGTATAGGCTAATATAGTAAGTCTAGTAATTCAAGTTTTTGATTTGATTCTTTTGCTTGATATGTAGCCGATATCTGAGTCTGATGTATGTTGTCAGCATTGTAAATAATATGATGGATTTATGTTTATTTAACTGATGGTAAGGCAACAGTCTAGGGATCTTTTCATTACCAGAGTTTACCTGATGAAGAAGAAATGTGTGATGTGGTGGGGTTTTTTGATCATGTTTGTCCCTTCTTGGCAACATAATTGTAATGCTGGGATGTGCTTCCACTACTTTGTTACTATAAGACAGTGGTAATTGTCTTTTCAGGCAGCAGAAGCTGGAGAAAGTGATGGATCAGGAAGGCTTGGCTGATGAAGAGGTGAGTGACAAACGCAAACCTGCAGTGTTTTTCCGGGATGCTTTGTGATAGTGAGGGAGAATTCACTCATTAGGGTTAATAGTCACCTTCTATGTCCTTTCGTAACCACTTTCCTTGACCTCATGACAATGAGGGAGATGGAGAAATGTGGACGTGATATGAAAACCTTGTTTAATCATCAGAATTGCCATTATTGCCAAGTAAGTTTACGCATATGAGGAATTGGCTGTGGTCTGTAGGTACACAAAAACAAACAATAATACAGATATTTAAAAGAGATAATACAAATAGAAACTGTGTGAATATAAATATAAATAGCGTGTGACCGATTTTAAAGTAGGTGAAGAATGTGCAGATTTATTGATATATTATTCATATGAAATTTCGTTCCGGCGCTGATCCGCCTCTGGAGGTAGTATCAGAGGCGTACCATTGATGAACCGAACCAGTGTGAATGGATAAGCCAGCTGCACATATTGAGGGCATGTCGATCGGACAGTCTGATAACTACATAGGTCCTTCACTCAACTAAATACAGGGAAATGTCCCACAAAGCAACGTTACATGACCAAACGAAAGTAACATAGTAACTGTAACTGTCTTTGGCAACTTATGAGGAAAAAAATACAGTAGTTATACGTTGAGAAGCGTATGTCCTCCCGCCAGTCCTACTGACTCTTTTTCACATTTCTGCCTGAAAACAGCGTCTGTCACTGGCAAAAAACTTTAACTCACCGAGTGTTTGTGATGAAACTAAATCACTGCGACGGTCAGCCCTCCTGACTGAGACTTCAGTGAACTTTTCCCCAGAAAACAGCCTCCGTCCCCGCGAGTGAGGGAGTCAGACAGCGTCCAGTTTACTGACGGTGATCAGCATTTCCCACAGTATTTTCTGAGACTGTGGCGGGGGGGGGGGGGTCATTCTGTGATATTTATACTCATGTCATAGATCTGTAATATTGCAAAGAAATGCTATTTCTATTATTTGTTTCAAGAGAGGAGTTATCTAAGTCAGAGTCCTGCACGTCCTGTGTCGGACACAGATGCAAGACATGCGGATGCCTGGATAGACGGGTCGGGTTTTATGATTGCCATTTTCAAGGCGTCACTTATCATCAGTCAGTATCAGCGGCATTTATACCTCATATGAGCTCATTCATGCGTGCTTGCGCCCTCCCAGAACTCATCCCCATACGCTGTCTTACTTTCACTTTTAAAAATTGCGTCCGTCCAATTTTCCTTCGGGCGTCGGTATCAACTTATAGCGGGTCGACTCGGGTGCGGAATGTAAGTTGTGTCGGAAAACTGGTCGGATGCCGTGACCTGTGCAGGACTCCGCTCTCAGTGACCATTTTAATCCTCTGAGTAATTATCAAGCGAAACGTCCAACATGCTAGTTAACGTCAAAGCCTGCAGTGGAAGACGACGGTAAAATATTTCCTTTCTCTAAGACTGGATTTATTTATGGCTGAATTTTGAAGGTGTGGCGGCTTTTATTTTGCCGTTGCGGTGCGCCACAGTCAATTACGCTACATGTCGGGGAAACCCTGGAGTCCCATTGCTTTTATGAGCGGTCGAGCGAGTCAAAAGCCGAAAAATCTATTTGTAGCGGACGTAATTCTTTCGTGGCGGGCCGCCACAAATAAATGAATGTGTGGGAAACACTGGTGATTATTTAATTATGTAAATGAGAGTGAAAAATGTAACTTCGTCACTTTCCAGGATATTTGGTGGGTCAGGATCTCAATCACTACACATTATAACAACATCCATATGATTAGAAACAGTCAGCGGGTTTAGATTGACAGGAGGACACCAGGGAAACACCTTAAAATAACACAGACATCATCATCATGACGTGTACCGTCACGTCTCTTTAGGCTTTCTTTGTGAATTACACAGCGGTTGGTCTTTATAGCGGAGATGCTTTGCTCTGTGTGAATGACCAATATCAGAGAATTGGTGAACCGCTGCTGCAGCGATAATTAGGTGTCTCTGTTTGAAAAGGGCTACTGACTGTGATGTAACAGTTTATTACATTTCCGACCAGGAGATGCAAAATGTTTAGGATCACTCTATTGGGAAGTTTGGGATTGTATAGTCTTTGATTGGGGGAACTTTTATGCAGAAAGAAACTTTTGTTTTATCGCACCGACATTTCTGATCCCTACCATTACTGTGCCATCCCAGATCGTTGCTGTTTGTTCACTTGTTAAAGTTACAGAGGACACTAACAAAATAGTCCAGGTATGACGAGCTCGCACTGTGAAATGTAAAAAAAACGACTGGAATGATTGAAGCAAACTTGTGGGGGACATGAAGTGGGGTTTGCAGTTGATGAAAAATGATTCCAGAACAGGAGAACAGTGCTATGCAGCCACTGTTGATATAAAAACAGATTCCCCAACCTTTCGCTTTGCCGGATAGTTCTGTGTCATGATCCGCTCTGAAGAGTTGGAAGCCTGCCAGCTGCAGCCTAGAGTCTGTTATCCATCTACACAGCCACGTCTCCTTGAATAACAGAATGGAAGATAAAGAAAAGCCTCGGTTTCTCCCCACCAATAGCTGCAGTTTGTCCAGTTTATTTTACAGAGAGCAGTGTTTCCCACACATCCATTCATTTGTGGCGTTCTGCCACAATATCAAGATTTGCCGCCACAAATTGATTTTGTATTTTTGGAGCTGTGCATCCTGTTCTCACTCACTCACTTGACAGTGCACCAGTCAAGTGAATAGCAAGGTGTTATATACTTTGATACAGTGGATGGCAGTGTGGTCTTTTATCTGCCAGTAAAACCAAGCAGAGGAGGGCTAGTTAACACAGTTGGCTTGACCATAACTTCTCTGATTAGGTTAGCGCATCTTTGACCAGAATGTCCAATAATTCCACTGTTGAACAACAGAAAAAAAGATGGGAAACAAGTCTGCTGAAGTTGCTCCCCTGATGATCTCTTCTCTGGTGAAAGATCTCTGGGTATCACAGCAGAAGAGTTTGTAAACATTTGTAGTCATGAAGCCTAATGTTACTTTAAATTCTATGGTTTATCATTGAAGTGAATGAATGTACTGAAGACTGGATCATGATTGTTTGAACATTCCAGGTAGGAATAATGTGTAAAACTGGAATATATGGCTGCACATCATGTTAAAGTAAAAACGTGTGGATCAAAACTAGGAATGCACTGATACTGATACTGGCATGGGGCATCGGGCCTATAGATAGATAACTTAATTAATCCCAGAGTTGAAATTTGGTCATCATGGCCGCAGGTACATTCCTTACAAATACAATAGAAAATAAAAAAATAAGATAATACAAAAATAAAAGATAAAGGCAATAAGAAACAATAAAGTACTATACAATATGAGGTATAAGGTGCAAGAGAAAAAGGTGCAGGTTTATGTACAGAAGTAATATAAAGCATAGTAGTTATATGTGTGTTTTGTGTTTTGATATGTTAGCTTTGTAGAGTCTGATGGCACCAGGTAGGAATGATTTCCTGGGCTGTTCCTTAAGGCAGCAGGGTTGAATGAGTCTGCTGCTGAAGCTGCTCTTTAGCTAGTCCAGAGTCCAGAGGGATGAGAGGCGTGGTCCATGATTGCCAGCAGTTTTGCCAGCATCCTGTCCTCAGCCACCTCCTCCAGGGTGACAAGCTTAGAGCCAACAACTGCATTCATATACTCATACTCGTCCTCGCAAAAATTCACAGATAGCACTTTATTGCATTAGGCCGTACATTGCATGAAACTGAAGATTCAACTAAAGAATCAGTGAGCAGCTTGTCATTTGTTGTTGTCATCCGGACCCAGACACCTTCCTATACAGAACTGGGCCTATAGTCAATAAATGATTAAAGTAATTTTGATGGGGCGCTTCTATTTTGACCAGTGGCAATTTTCGAGATTTTTGGGTACTGGTTTAGCGCATCGGGAAATCCATTGACCAATTGCATGCGAGTTAAGACGTTCCACATGATGCTATTCAGCCAATCAAATCAGTGCATTCCAGGCAATTTACATTGAACTCTGAATACAGACAGAAGAACGAGCTGAAAATTGAGTGACAAATGTAAACTGGAGTGAGCGATACAGGGAGAGAAGACAAAGTGAAGAGCCAACAGGAGACAGAGGGAAAATAACTCCACATGGCCTCTTTAAGAGCTGATCAGGGACGTGCACATGATTATAGAGGGGCAGGGGCTCAAAGTCAGAAAAGGGCAGTATGTGCGCGCGCTGATTTTTTTTTCAGGCCTTAATAACACAATATGTAGATTGTTAATGTAAAATGAATAAACAAAGTACTTATAGAAAGCTAACTACTTAGCTGTGGAGCCTGTGTAGCTGTGAGTGATATGCAACTGCCATTTCTTTTGTGTCAACAAATTATTGTCAACATGAGTTTATTCACATCATCATAATACTGAGGTTTAGAAGACATACAATTCTTAAAAACCAATGCAACACTGGTTTATTATTATGCTATTTATTGGAGGGCAAGTGCAAACTAGAAATACATGCTACTCATCTAAAAATGTAACAAAAAACCCAAAAATGCCTACTGTGACTGTTAGTAGGAACATCAATGTTTACAACAGCAAAGTCACTATAAACTCAATATCTGGAAGAAGCTGAAGATTTGTAGCAAGATAAACAGCCGACACAGACAGCTGTCAGATTATTCTTAACTCTCATTAACAAGCAGTTAGCTTAACAAGCACAAATGGTCGCTTTTCTGAAATATGACTCATATTTAAGCATGTTGAATAAGTGGAAGGCGACATGTTCGCCCCCACAAGAAAGTTATGTTAATGGATTTATAATTCACAAAGGTTGAAGTCGCTCCACTGTCACATCTCATCTACGTACATGGTGGAGTTCTAGATGAGGCTGCGGCTTCTCTCTCTCTCTCTCTCTCTCTCTCTCTCTCTCTCTCTCTCTCTCTCTCTCTCTCTCTCTCTCTCCCCCCTCCTCTGTAAGAGGCAGAGCCGCAGCGGACAGAGAAGCGGCTTTATAGGTTCAAAACACACACAACACTATTACGTACGAAATGCGTACGGTAGATAACCGTGGCGTATTTATACCGCCGTTTTTTTTCTACATTCCTTCGCACAACAGGAATTTCTTTATTCATTACAAAAACACACCAAAAGGGCACTTACGAGGCAAAAAGGGCAGGGGCTCAAGCACCCCTTGGGCCTTGTGTGTGCACGTGCCTGGAGCTGATGAATGTTCCCCCAGAGTCACTTGGATTTTTGGTCAATACAAAAAGCCGTTTCCGATGAAGGGGTCGTCAAGGAGTGCATGAGTACAGTAGCTGGAACCTTACTTGAGGGAAACAGAAGTGTTATATTTAAAAAATTAAGGAAGGAAATGGGAAACGGGAAAAAGAAGGAAGGAAAAAAGATTATTCGACAGCAACAAGTGTCTTTAGATCTGCTGGAAAAGTGCTGTAAAGAACTTGATGTTAATTTCCTTTGAGTGAATAGTAAGCATTTTTAATGATTGTCCTCACAAGTGTTTGATTATTGCTCTGCTGTCATCATAGATAACAAAATCTTGTATCAGTATCATCCTCAGACCTTGAAGATTAAAACGTATCAAAAGCGTTCGCCTCCGTTATACCTGGTGGGTGTGGTGGTGCGCTCCATTTCAATGCTTCGTCATAAAGCAGGAAGTCCTTATAACTTGAATATACAATTTCCCATCTTCACCAAATTGCTCACACATGTTGAGGGGGGGCTCTGAATATGCCTATGCAGCAATACCGTGTCATATCCATAGCACCACCCACTGACACAGGAAGTCATACAAACATCATCCCATTTACATGACATTTACAGCTTGTTTTCTCCACATCATACACTACAAGTTGACATGCAAGTAACAGGTGAGCGCACTCTCTGGCAGCGCAGCAGGCCGACGTGCGTGGAGCGAGGGCCTGTTCATCGCTGCTTGCAGCTTTAATTGTGTTGAGTTATTCATATAGAAATACACAGGTTATGAATTATAAGTGGCAGATAAGAATCACACAGAATGGAAAAGAAATGAAAAAGTAATCTCCTGGTCTGTGCTCTGCAGAAACGTATGCGCCGTTCTCAGCATGCAAGGAAAGAGACAGAGTTTCTGCGTCTGAAGCGCACTCGACTGGGCCTGGAGGACTTTGAGTCCCTGAAGGTGATTGGCAGAGGAGCTTTTGGAGAGGTAAAAACATTACAAATAAATATTTGGAATGTGATTCCTACATGCGTTTTTGTTATAGAATTTGAATGACTGTTTTTCCAGTATTTTAAAAGTCACTGATCGAGACTCTGTCAGGTATGAGCATTGATGTGTTTGCCTTTAGGTTCGTCTGGTACAGAAGAAAGACACCGGTCATGTTTATGCAATGAAGATCCTCCGCAAAGCTGACATGCTGGAGAAAGAACAGGTGAGACAGCAAAACATATACACACTGAGAGATGTTCAACAGATGCAGTGGCAACATTTCAAAGTACTTGTGTTGACTGGTCTGTCTGACTGCCTGCCTGCCTGCCTGCCTTTTAGGTTGGCCATATCCGTGCTGAGCGGGACATTCTGGTAGAGGCAGATAGCCTGTGGGTGGTCAAAATGTTCTACAGCTTCCAGGACAAGATGAACCTCTATCTCATCATGGAGTTCCTGCCTGGAGGTATGACCCTCTAACCCTACAACACAATGCTGAGGGGAAAGCTGAAGCAGCTAGGGCTTCTGTGTTTTACCAGTCAGTGATGGTCAGCCCGGCAAAACCTCCCCTGAAGTTTCTGAGCTATCAGGCAGTTCTTACTCTCTGAGTGCCAGTGTGACCGTGGTTTCTGCTTTCGTGGCACAGGGGACATGATGACTCTGCTGATGAAGAAGGACACTCTGACAGAAGAGGCTACTCAGTTCTACATAGCAGAGACAGTGCTGGCCATTGATTCCATCCACCAGCTGGGTTTCATTCACAGAGACATCAAACCAGACAACCTGCTGTTAGACTCCAGGGTGAGTCATGGTTAACCACTTAATCCATCATGATTGTGTCCGTTATCGTTGAACTTAGTATAGAGCAGTTTCTCACCCTGTGACCCCAGATGGGGAGTGAACCCTCGAGAGTGTTAGGAGGGTACCATCCCTACGAAGTGAGGTCCCTCGCTTAGGCCTCAGGTAGGCCTTGTTCAGACCTGGTATTACCATGCAAAATAAACAGCTCTAAGTATAGGTGTGAATGCACCCACTCACAGAGGATGCATTCGAGATCCAATCACTCAGACCACATTCAAAGGTGGTCTGGGCCACATATGAACACACTCTTTTAGCAGTGCGTCCATGAATATTTCCTGACTTCTGTCTTGTTCACTGAAATATAAATTACATGGTTGGGCTCTCTTCACCTGCCAATGTTGGCAGCAGATGTTTGTGAACAAACAAGTATGAAAGAAGACATTTGAATACCACTTGACATGCACCACCCACCCAAATTTCATTGTAAACCATGTAAATAACCTCCTGGCAACAGCACTCTGCAATGGCAGTGCCAGTGTCCTTTAACCCCCCCATATATGCTGCATACTTTATGATGTCCATAATGTGCCTTGTGATGGCATGGGAGACTTGGCTCTTGGCACTTGAATTATTAATTAGACTATAAGATAATATTTTTTTAGATTCAACTATGTGCAGTGGTTTTAATAATGTGTTTAATGTTTCCAGGGTCATGTGAAGCTGTCTGACTTTGGTCTGTGCACGGGGCTGAAGAGGGCACACCGTACTGAGTTCTACAAGAACCTAAACCACAGCCTGCCCAGTGACCTCAGTAAGCAAAGTCAGGCAACCCTTTCTTTTATTTACACTGCACCTTGCATGTTACCTCAGTTACCTGAATTTGTTCATGTTTTATCACTTATTTCATTAAAACAGCACGCTCACCATTTTAAATCTCTGTAAAGAAAGCAATGATGATTTCACACTGGTCAAGATGTTAGCCATTATAAAACATTTAAATGTTTAATGCATCAGTGAAGTCACAGCCTGCTCTTAATGCTGAGCTGTCATTTCTCCACAGCCTTCCAGAACATGAACTCCAAGAGGAAAGCAGAGACCTGGAAGAGGAACAGGAGACAGCTGGTAGGACTGAACAGAGATGAGATGACCCTCAGACATTTCACACACGCTGGCTCATTCATGATTATGGAGATTATTTAGCAAATATATATGAATGCATACAGCTCAGTTAAGAAGAAAAACTGTGTGTTACAGATACCTCAGTACTTTTCTAGTGTCAACTGATATGGTTCTGTAGAAAAACAAAAACACCTGGTCT
Organism: Diplodus sargus; assembly: GCA_903131615.1. Lineage (NCBI taxonomy): Eukaryota > Metazoa > Chordata > Actinopteri > Spariformes > Sparidae > Diplodus > Diplodus sargus. The sequence continues at coordinate 130,826 of CAEMYA010000352.1, forward strand.
GATTTCATAGACTTGTGTACCTGTTATTTGCTCAAATTGTTCCTCAAATTAATCCTAATTTTGCAAGTGGTAAGGTTCTTTGTTAAGGCAAAGTATTTGAACTGCTAATTGTGTTTAAACAGCGTTTAGTATTTGGAAAGTTTGGCTTTTTTCTTCAGTGAAAAAAGAGTCATACTTGTTTCTCAAAGTAAAACTTAACAAAATATAGTTATGGTATGAGTTCCAAGGCTTTTCATATTGACAGTGATATTGAACATATCAAACACCATAAAAGTTAGATCAGTTTTGATTGATAGTTTAAAAATATCAGCAAACAACCCCTAAACTACAAGCCCCCATGAACAGCACAGGCTGTGCAATTTTGGCATAGTTGCTTAACAGGGTACTGCAATTTCTGTGTTCGTCATCATGACTGATGAGGCCAGTGTTCAAGGGATTCCACTGTAGCCAGTGGATATCCAGATAACAGATATCTGGGCCAAGACATCCTCTTCCGCGCATTGGCCTTTGTTTATAGTCTGATTAGCAACTTTTCAGCTAATCTCTTATAACAGATATCTGCAAATGAATGAAGATGCACTTTTAGGAGAACTTATGAAAGGCCAAATTGTTGTGAAACAATAGCCAGTTAAGTGATTGCATTTCAGCCAACGTGAGCCACCTCTATTGCTGGACCGTTTACCTGCATACAAAGCCTGCTCAAGCTTGATTGATCAACAATACTCAGACAGCAAAACAAAAGCTTGTCTCTTTCCTACAGATTCAAATATGTTTATAGAGATTAACAAACCCTGGCCTATTTTTCACTTGTGTTTTATTGTCACCTCATAGCAAACAGCCTCTTACTTGCTTTCTGTTCTTCACCACTCCTTTCCTCCACGTCTCGTCCCTGCCAGGCTTTCTCCACTGTGGGAACCCCGGACTATATTGCTCCAGAGGTCTTCATGCAAAATGGATACAACAAGCTCTGTGATTGGTGGAGCCTGGGTGTCATCATGTATGAGATGCTGATAGGTAAAGACACAGACCTGCTGGAACATCATGGTTGTAGACCAGGCCAGGCGAGATGTGGTCTTAATGATGGTTTACCTTTTGCTGTCCTCACTGTCTGCAGGTTACCCTCCGTTCTGCTCAGAGACGCCTCAGGAGACGTACAGGAAAGTGATGAACTGGCGAGAGACACTGATCTTTCCTCCAGAAGTGCCTATATCAGAGAAGGCCAAAGACCTTATCCTCAGGTATGAACCACCTTTGTGCATCTTAAAGCACTCTCACTTGTACCAATACTGACACAACAGTCCTACAGTTAAACTATTAGTAGTTCTTGTTTTGTTTATTGACCACATCGAGGGACTGTTTTGTTCTTAACATGTCGAGGTTATCTAATGACACATCTAACATCCAAATGATCTGCACTGAGTGGCTGAAATATATAGTATTAAGTGAACACATTGTTGTGAGCAGGTTCTGCTGTGAGGAGGAGCACAGGATCGGTGCTGCAGGTGTGGAGGAGATCAAGTCCAATCCTTTCTTTGAGGGCGTGGACTATGACCATATCAGGTGGGGACTGTCTCATGGTCATGTTAAAGGATTGTTATCACAGCAAGATATTTGAAAATTTGTCTGGATCGTTGTTGTTTGAAAACCCTGTATCCAAAAATACATGTACATGTGGACCAGACATTCTTATTGGCCCTTTTCATACAGAGTATTTGCATCATCTCCGCACCAGAGGTTCACCAGTTCTCTGCCTTTGTCTGCCGTGGGTGGTGCATGTCAAGTGGCATTCAGATGTCTTCTTTCATACTTGTTTGCTCACAAGCATCTGCTGCTAACATTGGCAGGTGAAGAGAGCCCAACCATGAACCAAGCAGCTCCAGCATAAAGACGCATCAGTGTGTTAATTCACAGAGCACTGCGGCACCTACAGAGGCGTGCTGGTACATGTCATGATGATGACGTCTGTGTGTTTTTTCAATGTGTTTCCCTCGGTGTCCACCTGTTAGTCTAAACATGGACCCACTGACTGTTTATAATCATATGGATGCTGTTATAATGTGTAGTGATTGAGACCCACCAAACATCCTGGAAATTGACAAAGTTACATTTTTGCTCTAAGTTACATAATTATATAATCGCCATCAGTAAACAGGACGCTGTCTGACTCTCTCACGAGGAGGGAGGCTGTTTTCTGGGGGAAAGTACACTCAAGTCTCAGGTGGGAGGGCTCACCATGGTCGTGATTTTTTTCAAGACAGTAACTACGAAAACACAATAGCAGTAGGAGACAAACATGAGTTAAAGTGTCTTGTCAGGGACAGACACTGTTTTTCGGGTAGAAATGTGAAAGTGTCGGTAGGACAGACAGGATGACAGACACCAGACTCCACGTATTACAACAGTATTTTTTTCCTCATGAGTTACCAAAGACACTGCCAGTTACTATGTTACTGTTGTTTCGTCATGTAATGTTGCTTTGTGGGATATTTCTCTTTAATTTGATGAGTGAAGGATCTGTTTAATGATTGGACTATGAACACCATCAGATCCACATGCCTCCGATCCTCAGAGCATCAGAGCCACGGTGTAATTTTACTTCTTACCGCCCATGAAACTTTGACACAGAGTAGGATGCCCAGAATTGGCGCAGGACCGATGCACCAATTGGAAGCGCACCACTTCCAGTGTGGCTGCCCATCCAGATGATTTGTTCTTTGCACCTGGTTTACAGAAGCTAGGCTAACAGAAGCTAGGCTAACAGCCAGCTGAGATGATCTGCTGATTGTCATCCAGCTACCATATTCTCAAATGCAAAATTCCAATTTGGCAACTTGTCAAACTCTTTGAATTCACTTCTCTTTTCTCCAGAGAGAGACCAGCTGCCATTCCCATAGAGATCAAGAGCATCGATGACACCTCAAACTTTGATGAATTCCCTGATTCAGATATCCTCACTCCGACAGGCAAGCTACCTGTTTCTCTTCAACACATTTCCGATGTTGTGCCTGTGTTGTCATGTCTTGAAATTATTCAAACCCCTCTACTTTTTTTTCCTTTTCCTCGTCCTCTTCCTTCTACAGCCACACCTGTGTCTAACCAGACCGAGGCCGACCTGAAGAACAAGGACTGGGTCTTCATCAACTACACCTACAAACGCTTCGAAGGCCTGACTGCTCGAGGAGCTATACCGTCCTACATGAAGTCAGGAAAGAGATGAACACCTTCAGATACCACCATGAAACCTGAATGAGTCGTCCAAACCCCTGCTGTCTGAGGAACTTCAGCCCGATAAGGAGAACTCTGTTCTCTGTTACCTAAGTGTTGAGGATTCTCGTCACACAGGACTCTACAAATAATAAAGGGGATCAATTTCGTCCGTTGCTTTCCACCATAGAAACTGCTGCCTTCATTTCTGCAGGTCTTTACTTTCTCTGACGCTTCCAAAGTGGGATTACAGTGATTGTGTCTTCCATTTGCCTTTTCCACCAGTGGATGCAGTGGGATGTCTCTCCTCCTGACACCCGGATCATTTACATTCCCTGTCTATAAACCAGCATCAGTCTGTTGGACCTACCAAGGGCTTTTCTCTTTCCAAACCAGGACATCCACTCCATTTACCCTGTTATGTTGACTGATCAACTGAAACATTGTATTAAGTGGCAACTTGAAGTGAATCAAGTGCTCTTCAGGGATTCTGTCCTAATGTTTTTCATCACTTCCAGCAAGAGCTCACTATGAGGCTGCTGGCTTATTAAGATGACCCAACCAAAGACTGAGCTGAATGATGTTTCTGCTTGATCTATCTGTCATGTCACTTCTTGTAAATTTAGAATTGTAGTTTTATAGATTGATATTTGCAAGATTTGCTTGTTGAAATGCGTGAATATATGAGAATGGTGCATTTTGTTGCGTCTTGTTACATTTTCACAATGACCCACTTGTGTTCAAATAGCTTTTTGCACCTTATATGATGCTTGATCCAACTTTAATGCTGTCAGGCCTACAGCTCATTAGTTTGTGCTTTTGGGAATTTTTATTTGATTGGAAAAGTACACATCTGGCCACACTGTGCTTGACAACACAGTATCTCAAAACTGAAGTTACCATTTTCTCACAAATGTAACTATTTTCCTGCCATGAACATGTGGCAAACTCAGACTTTTAGTGTGTGTGTGAGAAAGCCTAGATACAGTGGGGTCCAGTGGTCAACATTATTTTATTTCGCATTCATTTTGGATCAAATTAAATTTTCTTCATTACAAGTGAAGTGTAACACAAGCTTGTCAGTTTGAGAAAAAAGTCAAACCTTTGAAAAAAAGATCCATGAATTCCAGAATATCTTTTTGTATGTCCCCCTGTAGCTTTAATGGCAGCATGGACTCCACACGTTTTACAGTAAAACCTGCTGACTCGTGCTATCCCAGCATGATATGACAGTTTCCACAGAGCTTCTTGTGATGTCACAGAACGCTTGGCTTTCTGAGACTTCAAGTGCCCCATAAATATTCAGTGGGGTTGGGGTCCTGTGACTGTGGAGGACGGTCATGACAGTCGGCACTGCACAGATTTCTTTAGTCTTAGTCGTTCTGTCAAAGTGTTGAGGTGTGTTTGGGCTCATTATCCTGCTGCAGTGCCTCTATAGAGATGCAGCGCAGAGAGTGAAGCATGTCTACCTTCTTTTGACCTGATTGTTGCTGATTGGAGTCCTGTGTTCTGTTGTTTTGGTTTTTTTTGAACGAACTCTATCAGTGAACTAAGCTTGGTGTATTGATCTTTTGATGGTTTCATCACTTTGGGTCTGACCTATTGTACTTGGGATGCAACTGATCCGGTTTCTGCAAAGAATGTAAAGTTCTACGCATTGTTCCTTTATAAAACCTTAAGTCAAGCCATGAATTGGTGTTGAAAAATCCCCTCACTGCTTAGAAAGACAAATAGTCTTTTGACGCTTTCACTTATTTTATGAATCCTCAAACTTTCTGATGATTTCTAGGTTTACGTGAAAATACTGTTTTTTAAATATGGTTTTAAACTTTTGGACCCCACTGTAATGGCCACATTTCCACAGCATTTTTATCTGAAGTGCTTTACAAGCTTGTTAGGGTTGCTCATTCTCGAAATTCCACACATAAGCACACACTTGCACAGTGACGGCAGTGAGCTTCCACGCTGGGTTTTGGCCTGACCATCAGGAGCACTTTGGGATCTAGTGTCTTCCACAGGGACACTTTAACATGTGGATGACCTGCTCTACCTCGTGAGCCACAGCCACCCAATGATCATGATGGAACAATACATCTTCCCCTTCAAACTTACATGAGTACAATTATTGTATACCAAGAACGGGTTAATTACTGTATGCAGACACGTACCACTGAAACTCACAACAACCTACAAGTCAAATTCAACACATTGGCATTCAGCATCTCAGTGTTTTCTGCTGGCCTGATCTGCTTGCAGCAGTAAATCAAAGACGCAATACACAGAACAGTTTTTATTAGGAGCAATTTTCTACTCTGTGTGTGTGTGAATTGTCTAAGTTACCACCTCAGCTGTAGGTGTTGCATTCACAAGACATTGTATTCATTTGGTTGGTGAACTTTGAACTATATTTTGATGTATAATCCTTTCCTAGGGTTAGGGTTGGAAGCTGTGTGTGTTTGTGTGTATGTGTGTGAGTGTGTGTGTGTGTGTGTGTGTGTGCGCGCGTTCCAAGTGACACTTAGATCTTAAAGAGTAATGCTACAATGAAGCGGTGCTCGTCATCTGAACTAGATCCAGTGTGAAGTTACTTTTTTAAGCACAGGGCTAAACATTTTCCAGTGAACACAATATCCAAAATGCTGTCATTTAAAATGAATGTAAATGGATCATGGAGAAAGTAGGTTTTGCCACAATAATTCCAAAATGCTGTTTGTGT
>CAEMYA010000352.1:171924-202991 GCA_903131615.1 Diplodus sargus
GGATGAATGGGGAAACAACTCCCAAACTCCTGCGATTTTTGAAAAAACAGTAATGGTTATGGCCAAAATATGTATATGCTGAGTGAGAGGAGACATGGCTGAACGCTCTCATGTCGTTTTTATTTCCGTCGAGTGAGAAATGAGGGCACAGGAGCGACAGACAAATCAGGTACCGTCTGCTCTCGGACAGAAATTTAGCCTCAAAATTAACATTGCGGCTTATGGGGCTACGTTTTGACCTCTTGTCGTTCTTGGGCTGCTAAATCCAAAACCGTAAGTCCTACATCTGAAATGAGACCATCAGCTGAAAGCCGACAAGATTTCCTACATTTCTATGCATATATTGTCTATGTCAAGTAAAAGATTTGGGACCAAAATCAAGCTGAAGAGAGTTTTAGCTCCTATCTTCGAAAGCCGCTCTCCACTCTGGCGATGATGTCACCCACTCTAGCCGACGCAATACACAACCATTATAAAATCAGAAGAGGAGCTTTCAGCATTCACACTAATAAAGTTCAGAGCTCTAAGAATTGGTATTGGTGCACAGTGATGTGCACGGGGGGGCTAAAGTGCCCTCCTGGGAGCCAAAACATGTGCTAAAATGCCCTTTTGGAAGCCAAAAAAGCATGCCAAAGTGCCCTCTTGGTTGGAAAAACACACTAAACTGCCCCCTTGGCTGGTTAAAACATGATAAACTGCCCTCTTGAGAGCCAAAACGCGTGCTAAAATGCCCTTCTTTTCGCCCCTGCCCTTCAAAAAGTCTGTGCACGCCACTGTTGGTGCAGTTAAAACAACTCCTGTGAACGCACTACAGCTGGGAGCTAATGAACTAAGACGTACAAAGTTGTCATTGCTTATCGGGTTAAGTTAAAGGGATCAGGAGTGGAACAACCTGCAACTCAGGTGATAAGTGATTGCTGGGAGTACTCACAGCAGCGAAAAGGTAAAGGATTTGGCTGGCATATTAGTTCAGTGGCAGAAGAATATGGTATAAATACATTATGAGTATGGACCAAATGTTGTTTGGTGTAAAGTTCCTCCATGGATATTTCCAGTACCAAATGTGGGTTAGGGTAAGAGAGTGGACTTGTTGGAAACAGGAGTATTCATGCCCGAGTGTGATGTCACTGTATGCAACATAATGAACAACAGATTATTAGCTGAGGCTGCACACTCCGGTACAACAGGCGGCGACGTGCACCTTTACACGTTGGTTTGCGATCCAGCATTAAATCAGAGAAGAAAAAACGGAAACCGGCGGCAAGCAAACACAGTCCGGACCCAGAGAAATGCGCAGGCGGACCTAGCAGGAGCTGCTAACCGCTCATAAACACTTTTCAGAACTGTTAACAGCGTCTGACAGACAGCCCGACGTGAAATGCTTCATTTTGAACTCTACATCAAGTAATGCTGCCGCTGACACATCATGACTTCACTAACTCTGAATGGTGTAACTGTGAATTTCCCTTTTACTCCTTATGACTGTCAGAAGGACTACATGAGCAAAGTGATAGAATGTCTCCAGACGGTGAGTAGTTCAGTGTAACATCGCTAATGGGAGTGCTAGCCGCCACCGGGACACACCAGTTGCTGTAACAACAATCTCAAACGAACGCTTTCAGTGCGGCTGTCCAGCTGAGAAACATTACATGTGTGCTCGTTTGTTTCAGAAGGCGAATGGGGTTCTGGAGAGTCCTACCGGCACCGGCAAAACTCTGTGCCTGCTGTGTTCCACCCTGGCCTGGAGGGAGCACTTCAAGGACACCATCTCTGCCCGCAAGATAGCAGAGAGGCTGGGCAGTCAGGAGATGTTCCCCAGCACGCCTTTGTCCTCCTGGGGGACGGCTGCCACAGATGGTGACACACCAAGTATGTTCATACCAAGACACCAGACAGCTCGGTGCACTTTCTGTAGTGGCCTTCAGAACATACACTTTAAGGAACACATTTTTCTCTGTATTATGATCTAATTTCCAGTTCGCAGTCATACACACACCTAAAGAGTTGTGTAGACTGAGTTCCAGAGCCAGTGACTGGATGTCTGGTGTGACTTTGTTACCAGCCGAACGTCACTGTGCACATCAAGCCTGTTGCGTGCCTTTGTTTTGAAGGTGAACAGAGCACTGACAGCAGTCTCTGACTGGTAGGTTGTGACACATGGCTACATGAATCTGGTGGTCGCATGATGAGCGAGCCTGGGAGCGACTCCTGGTCCTTTCACAAGCGAAAACCACTTGCATGTTCAGCATGGAACCGCTCACAGAGAGAATTGGACTTTATAACCATCAGCTCATCCTCAGCCTGGAGGTACTCCACACCCTCTTTTGCGAGACATGGGTCCATCACCCATGCTTCTTTTGAGACATGTTCATTAACATCCGGGAAAAGTGAGTGCATCTCCTGAAGCTCCTCCATGGGGCGGGTGAACTGTGTTCCAGACGGCTGCAGGTCTCCCTTTTGCGTTTGTCTGCCTCGTTGTACAGACGGAATATCTCTGCCAGATATGAAGTCTTAATCAGAAACTCATGTGTCATTTCGTGTGATAGTTTCTGGTTATGAAAGGTTAAGAATTCCCTTATTCGTTTTATAAGTTCCGCCTGTGCAGCATGCAATCAAATTCTTGTATGGAATATTGTCAACTTCCCCTCAAAATGACCATGCCTCTTGTGGTGGCTGTTACATTAACAGACATAAAGTCCTCTGCCACTGTGGTAGTTTCATCCAGCTGGCTGAAAACAGGTTGGCTGGATTTTTTTGGAAGTGTGCTGTCTTCAACGTTTCCTGCCATTCTGTCTTTCACTGTGTTGTTGGAGAGTGGTACAGTCCTAAATGTATTAGCCACCTGTGGTCCACATAGGATTTCAGCCATTTTAATGGAAGCAGTTTTAATCAGTGTTCCCCCAATGTTGTGTGGCTTTTGGGCTTGCGCAATAAGGAGAGAGCACTCCAAAGATGCAGATGTTACCAGCTTCTGGTTGCAGGTATTTAGTATTTTCGGGCTTGTTTGTGACACTGAGTTCTCTTTTTCTGAGGAAAATCTCTGGGTTTACTCACTGTCTCGGGGTGTTTATTTGTCTGAATGTCGCTCCAGCTTGCAGGGTTTCAAACTTTCATTTGCCAGTTTCTCACTGCAAAAGATGCATTCAGTGCTAATTTAGTCCATTACTTCTATGAGGCCAAACTCAGTGTAACTTTCTTTGTACCCCCTCTTTTTCTTTTTGACAGATTCAGCATTCTCTTCCAGCTGACTCTTCATCATTTCTTCATCAGCTCTCAGTTTATGTTGCTACATGTCTGTGTATACTTTTTAATTTATTTAAATAAACTTTTAATGTAGTCCTTAAATTGCATTTTATTAATCTAGAAAAATAACATTATTCATATCAAAATGAGTTGGATACCTACTGTTTGACCATCAGCCTCAGGTGAAAGACAATTCATTATTCATTAATTTACAGCCTGTCGCACTAAAGTTTGCTTTCTCCTCCTGAGATTTGATGACATCACCCATCCTGCTCTGCCTCTGATAGGTTGTTACTCGTTGCCTTTTGTTGGGTTGGTCAGAATAAGACATGAGGACTGATGATTGGTTAGGTTTAATATCTGGGTAAGCCAGTCAGAGGCAGAATAGGGCCCTCGGTACAGCAAGCAGTTGAGGAAATATATTAGAAGGGGAAATAATAAAAATGGGCAATTTATGATCACCGTGTAACAAATTAGGATTAGCGTGGGGCTGTGTTAAGATGCACAATTGTGAGTCTCAAGGTCAATGTGTGGGACCTGGCAGCTCTGGTATAATACATTCTGTGTTCTTATTGTTTTCCAGCTTACTACACAGATATTCCAAAGATCATATATGCATCCAGGACACACTCTCAGCTTGCACAGGTCATCAATGAGCTAAAAAACACTTCATACAGGTAAACATTTCTAAACCATACAAGGTGTTAGAATTATGTTTTGGTTATGCTTGATGGATGTGGATGTATATTGTGGAAAAGATCAGATATATTTCTGACTAAATCATATGGTCTGGGTCAAATCAGATCACTTTAGAATATAATTGCACAAGTGATCAAAATACTAAAAATAATTCAAATCGCACTAAGGCCAAGTTTAATGTTCAAATAGCAGGAGGTGCAATCGTGACTCATTGCGATCAATTTCTTGTGTATCATTCAACCCTGCTGTAGAATTAACATTTCGATCAGATGCTATTTGGATGATATTCTTACACCTAACCCAGAGTTTGACATTGACTTTTCCTGATGTGAAGGCCAATCCATATATCATTATAACCTTGATGTCTCTGATTCAGACCAAAGGTGTGTGTGCTGGGATCAAGAGAACAGCTGTGTATCAACCAGGAAGTTATGCGGCAGGAGAGCAACCACATCAAGGTAAGTGACTGATAACACTGGCTTATTCATGCTCCATGATTAATAAAATTGTGAATGTTGCAGCATCTCTATGGGTGATCAAGTGTTGCTACTTGTTTTAAAGAATCGGCAGGTCAGACATGGAAGTTTGCACTGGAGATGAAAAAGTGGTCTTGATATAGTCTGTGTCCATCTGGATATTTTACTGGCTGATTTGATCTCCTGGTTTTTGTAGGTCCATATGTGCAGAAGTAAAGTTTCCACCAGGTCATGTGTCTTCTACAATAACTATGAAGGTAATGGCTCATCACTTAGAAGAACCACATACAGTAGATACAATTAATAAATGAGAAACCACATGTAATAATTTGTGTTTGGAACATCTGGCAATGACGTAGCATAACGTGTTAACTCTTGCATTTAAGAGTCTTGATTATTATCTTTTCTTCTTCAGAGAAGAGCACTGACAAAGAGTTGGTGAATTCTATCCTCGATGTGGAAGATTTGGTGAAATTTGGAAACAAACAGAGGTGGGATTTATATATTCGTGTTCACTTACTTGTCTATTTACCTGGCTAATCCCTATTTTTTTTATTAGAAGTTCACTGAGATTGCTGCGTGGCCGATGGATTAGCCGATCATTGTCTTACAGATGATAAATGTCAGAAAATCCTAAATGTATCATAGTCTCTAAGTGGACTTCTTTAAAGTTGAATCCAACAAAAACTAGAGAGAGTTCAGTATTCAGTTGACTACTAAATAGGATAAAGAAATATGCAAGACTTAAAGTTGTGCACCACTGTGCTGCACTGCCTGGGCTTTCTTTTTAACTTTAAGAAAAATTTAATTTAAGAACAAGCTATTTAAGTACCTGTGTGCAAGGTGTATCAGAGCAAAAGGAAAAGCATCGTTCCAAAAATAAGTGGAGGTTAACTGACTCCCTGCCATTAAAAAATAATAAAATGGATTTAGGCCTAGTTGCAAAGCTAAACACAATTGCACCGGCATACAACAAACAAGAAGGCAATTAAATCCTTATTTGCAATTATTTGTGTGACGTAATTGTTATAATAAAGCCAGTCTCAAAGTGCCATAGCTGACTACCTAATTAGCCGTCTAGCCAGCAAAATGACATTTGCAATAATCCGTGGCAGTCGCTTACTGTACTAACGGGTAATACCACTACGAATACATCTGTAGACGTCTAATAAATCACTAGCTAGGAGGCACAACACCTTGGCTGTGGTAGTTACCTGATTACGAGAGCAGTCACTTAGCAAACCTTATTAATCTATCTGAACACCTTAGCAACCACTCCATACAGACTGTGATAAAGCTTCCCTTGCCTGGACTTTTTGGAGCCCGCACTGGGATTAAAACAGATTTGATATTGATACATATGAACACACATTTTATTCTGTCCCTTCCCGTTTGTCAAGCCCTCCCTACCAAACACCAGAAGATTTGTATGTGATAGAGGCAGGAGGATATTTTACAATTGAACAATAAGCAGTCCAAAATGATACCAGTGCACTGAAACCGTAAACTTCACTGGTACTTTAATTACAAATTACCCCATGCATCATTCACTGCATTATGTATTGCATAAAAAATGGCCTCATATCAGTGCGTGCAGTATCAAAACAACATATATGTAGATACTGATATATCGGTGATGCTCTGCTGCAATAATTGACTTTCCCTTCTGTTGTGCTGGTGAAATTTTGATGAAAATTGTCAGCTCCTCTACCACAAACAGTGCAGACAGCAGCACAGAGAGGCTACAGAAAAGAGGATGAATCAATGAGAAAGTATAACTTCACTCAGTGTTTTAATTCCAGGAATATTTTTTCATTTATTTTACTGTTGAAAAAATTGCAAATTGTGCTCAACAACAATCATTTGTTATTATGCCCTTTGTGGTGCAGCTTTGTTGTTGAATTTAGGGTAAGTAACATCAGTCTTTGACATTTTGCGGCAGGGCCTGTCCTTACTACCTCTCCCGATCCTTGAAACAGCAAGCGGATATCATTTTCATGCCGTACAACTACTTGCTGGATCCAAAGGTGAGTAGATTCTCAGATGGCAGATATGTGTGAATAAAATGCAAAACTCATTTCCTGCTTCTTCTTCTTTCTTTTTTTTTTTTTTTTTTTTTTTTTAACTTTAAAGTAACTAAACCCTTCAGATAAACTGTATTTACAATCTGTTGGAAAATAAGACACAAAAACCACAGTTTTGATTATTATGCTTTCCACCTCTGGTAACAATGACAAATTCCTGGTAAGGAATGTCTGACAGTGTTCACCACCTCAGTTGTAGGAACTGATTTATAGTTTGGGGTTTTTACCATCTTGACGCTAGTAAATTCACGAAAGGACAAGGATGTGTCCACTGTATTGCTATGAGCCAACAAAAGTTTTTAATACAGGAAGTTGCACTGTTAACCAAGAGCAAACTATCTAAACACTGCTGACCTGTAAAGAAATAGTGTAACTTCTCTAAAACCCTCCTGAGTATAAACTAAAAGACAAGACAACATGGTACAAATACAGTACATCTCTTGAACATGATACAGTAACTTATTGACAGTTAGCTGTCACTCACAATCATTGGTGACAGATTAGTGCTGGAATCTTCCTGGTTGGTAAGCGTGATAGTGGCTAGCTTTCCAGTCGGACAAATTTGCTTAGTAGTCCAGTGAATAGTTACGACACCATCAGCACGGCCTTTTTCTCAAAGGACACCCAAATTAACTACAAACTATACCTTAGAGTTCTTTCTATCACAGTCACAAAGCTCCAGAAATGTTTTTTGAGCCACGAAACCTCACCTGACTTTGCATCAGCATGGAGTTAAGTAGTGTGATCCTCACATATCCACAGAAATGCTATTAATCTGTTCGTTGTTCCACAGAGCCGCAGGGCACACAACATCGAGCTAAACGGAGCTGTAATCATCTTTGATGAGGCTCATAATGTGGTGAGTCTCTGTCCTGGACATACTGTATTCGCTCTCTGTGAATGTCATAAGTTATTCATTCACACTTCAGTGAAGATAGTAATTATTATATGTGATAACTGAGAACATTTTCTGGCGGTCTCAAGGTTCAAGATGTTGCTCTTGGGCGATTACACAAGAAGTGACAGTATTGTGAAAAATGAAATAGAAAGAGCATGATGAAGTTCAATCCCTGCCTACTCTACTTTCACTGTAGGTGTGATTGTCAGCTTTGGACTTTGTTTGATTAATAACATTAAGATTCTGCACATTTGAATGCAGGTCCAAGTCTACACCAGTCATTTTGAGTGAAGGTGCAGACTCTTGAGCCTGTGTGGGCAAGAGATTAAGGGTCATGACGACGGACATAACCACAGTCAGTTCTCATCGAGGGCAGAATATCCCACAACATGCTGTTTCTGTCATCTGCAGGAAAAGACATGTGAAGAATCAACATCATTTGACCTGACTCCATATGATATAGCTTCAGCCATTGATGCTGTCAACAGGCTGCTTGTGGAGCAGGCTAAAGATGTCAGCCATGGAGACTCTGTCAGCGGGGACTTCAATGTAGACTCTCTCAGCTCTGGTCAGAATGCTTATTTGTCTCATTGACGTTGCACACATCGGGAGTAGGAATTATAGCATTTGATTGACATAAGTTTGAAAACATATCTGAATGTATTAAAAAAGTATCTCTGTAGATACTTATATTGGTAAGATTTTTTGTTTCAGGTTTAAAAATTGAGATAAGCGACATTGCTAAAATCAAACGTAAGTATTCTTAAAGGTTTAAAAAAGATAAATAAACCTTATCAGAGCATCTCATGAACTAGTAAAACAAATGTTAATGCTGTGTGGGATTTTTACAACCTGTCTGCTTTGAAAGAGATACTGCTGAATCTGGAAGCTGCCATCGATTCCTATGATGTTCCCGGTGACAAAGGCATCACTAAACCTGGAAGGTACGTCAGAGTGTGGTATCATTGTATTCTGTATTGTTACTGTCTGTTACTATTGCCACGACATCTTACATGGATCTCCACAAAACCCTTTCCACTGTATCTTGACACTCCTTCCCAGATATCTTAAACAGTCACATCTTAATTTATATGAATGCCATGATACTTAAATTAATCTCATACTGCATTACATAACGTAACATAACATTACATTACGTACATTAATTATTGCACTATTTTCTAGTGCCAACCGATCTCCATTGTATCAAGTACTGAAATAGGACTGTCACCTGAAATCAATATTGCAATTAATTGTCACACTGAACTCAGTAGCCCTGTTCACACCGCCCTTTGAGTGCGGGGGTCATGCGCCCATTCTCCACATCTTCCTCTGGGTGAAAGTTTCAGATGCAGCGAGCGGTGAAATCTCGCTGCGGCTCTGGTGCGGAGTGGGAGTGTGTGAATCTGATGGTGTTCACAGTCTGATAGCTAAACAGATCCTTCAGTCAGCGAAAAAAAGAGAAATGTCCCACAAAGCAACTTTACAGGCGCTACTGAGTTCAATGTGACAATAGTAACCTAGTAACTGGTAGTGTCTTTGGCAACTTATTTGAGGAAAAGAATACCACGGTTATATGTGGAGAAGTGTCCGTCCTCCTGTCCGTCCTACCAACTCTTTGTCACATTTGTGCCCGAATAACAGCGTCTCTCACCGGCAAAAAAACTTGTGACAAACCTGTGTCTCCTTCCACTATTGTGTTGTTGTAGTTAATATCTTGAAAAAATCAAGTCAGCCCTCCCGACCGAGACTTCATTGAACTTTACCCCAGAAAACAGCCTCCCTGACAGAGTCAGACAGTGTCCTGTTTACTAATGGCGATTATGTAATGATGTAATTTAGAGCGAAAAACTTAACTATGACACTTTCCAGAATGCACAACATCACAACACATTATAACAGCATCCATACGATGACTTTTCTTTTGCAAAATACTCCATGGCCATTCTGTAGAAAACCTCCTTGTAAACTCTTGTCATTTAAATCAGTTGCTGGTTTAAAAAAACAAACTGATGTTGAACAAGATGTTTTCTGTCCATCCTCTCTGTCTGTCTCAGCTTCATCTATGAGCTGTTGGAGAGAGCCCAACTGACCTACAGCAGCAAGACTTCAGTGTGCGAGGCTCTGGAGCAGATCATTGGATACCTATCAGGACGTCAGTATGGCTTGATTTCTTCTTCCTTTTTATAAAACAGCGTGTTACTTGTTTAAGAATATTTTACATGCTCTGCTGTCCATTATGTGATGTATCTTTTGTGCAGGGAGTCTCATTTCCCTTCGTACCTACGTACGTAGTAGAAAATCGTAGGAACTGTATGTAAAGCACTATGAATTTATATGTATAATGCTTGGTCTTGATCCCTGCTTATTTCATACAGGGACTATCTGTGTCTGAATACCACACAGACCCTGTGACAATACAAAATCACATGTGTGGTCATTTGAATAATTAACCAATGAGTTGTTTGTCATATGTTTTTCATCAGAGCCAGGAGTGTTCCTGAACACAAGTGGACTGCAGAAGTTGGCTGACATCATACAGGTATGCTAAATGATGAAGTTAGAGGAATAATTCAACATTTTCAATGTACACTCGTGAGATGTTCAGATGGTTCTCTTGTGGTGTGTATGTATTAAGTCCAGACCATTTAAAATGCCCTTTGGTTTAGAAAGTCCTTTTATAAATCAGACTAAAGCTAAAGCTGCAAATCTTTGAACACCAGTTTTAGTATGACCCATGTCAGTAAATAAATACAACTTTAATCTGTCTACAGTGCATTAAACATATGCTGTAATCTATAAAAATGGTTGCGATAATGCTCTCAGAGCTGTAAAACAGAAAAGTTGACTACTCTTCTTAATTCTTGGCTTATCAGCTTGGCTGGATGTATTCTTAATGGCTAAAGACATAAGCTTCAGCAGAAAACAACTAATGTGTGAGGATGTGGACCTCAAGGATATTCTGGTTTGTGTAAGACAACCATGGAGTGAATGATTCCAGCCAATCAGGTTTGAGAGGATACTTAAATTTCCAATGCAGGGAAATTAACACAGTGAAAATATCTTTAAACTCAATCCTCAAAATGTACATGCGGCCTTTAAATTGTTACCCTTACGCTTATGTTTTTACAAGAAATCTAATGTTCTGCTCTCCATTCACAAAGAAAACAGGGAAATTATTAAGTGAGATGATTACCATAAACTTAATGAGCAGTCATGCCATATTTAAGATGGTGCATACCATGACGCAGCGAGAATTTACAACAGCAAACACACCAATGCAGGCATGTTAACGGAAATAAACTCTATAGTTGTAGGAGCATCAGCAGATTCTCACCTTCACTCACACGCACACACATCAAAACAGTGAGAAGAAAAAAACGTTGTCTGTCCGTGCTGAACTAAAGTGTGGAGCTCTCATCGCTCAACTGCTGCTTTGAAGCTCATGCTGGAAATGTGTGTGTCCGTGCATCCCGATGTCTGCATCAGTCAGCCAAGGGCTCAGAAAATCTGAAATGTTACCCAAGATATTGTATTTGAAAATGATGGAAGTTGTTTAATGTTGTTGATATTTAATTGTTTTAAACACTTGCTGCTAATATCTGCTTCCCTCCACAATATCACTGTAGCCTAATGTTTGCCCACAATTCAATGCAAGAGAGTGACTTTGACTATAACTTAACAACTTTATCGTCCAGCAGAGGCTGGAATGCCAACATTAACAGAGACTGCAAACTTGCGATAATGCTTTTAATAGAGATATTTCCACATCTCTAATTAATATAGGTGTTGGTTAATACTTCTGTCCCTGAGCTTTTGAGGTACACATTTTTGGGCGTCCCCTGTGAGTCACCATGATTTAGGGTGATTGGATAAATTATAAACGTGTTATGTAAATTGTTCATTATTCTTCAGACTTTTGGACATAAGCTAGAATGTCCGTATGAAATTTCTTCAAATCTGGTATAAATGTTCTCCATTTTGGTGGCTAAAGGTCAGGGTCATTATGACCTCATGGCAGCACATTCTCATGAACTTGATATCTCAAACACAGATCATTTCTTCAAAATCTGTACAGATAGCTTGGGTACAGCGTCTAGGCTGGTGCGCATACAGCTCCGATAAAGTCTGTCTAGGCTTCTACCAGCAACAATAATCCCTCCTTTCTTTCCTTTTTCTGCAGCTGGTGTTCTGTGGAGAACCATCAGAAAAGGACAGAGAACTGCAGATGCACTCCAACACAGCTCATTTTAAGGTGTGTGTTTACAGCTACAGCTACTGGCAGCCATATTGAAATGATGTGCACCTTCACACAGTGACCGTGTTGGCTGTCTCATGGTTCTGTTTGGACCAGGTTCATATCCATCAAGACACCAGTTATAAGAAGAAAAAACAGAGCACTGATGTGTGGTCTTCATCCTCATCAAAGAAACAAGGTGATGATGCACATGATAGACACCGTCATGTGGGGTTATAGTATTCTCACAGTGGTGGAATCATTGAGCCCTTCTATTCACACATTGAGTAATTTTTTTTTAATGTTTTTTGTAATTTTTGTTAATAGTGTCAGAACAGCTTGTTCAAATGATTTCATTTAATTCTGCCAGACAGTTTGTGAAGCAGTGAGGAGTATCAGCTTTGTGCTTCAACTGCGCTCAGAACAGTCAAATCTACCCCAGCACCAAACACTGTACTAATACACCATCTCTAATTGATCTCAAAATTAATTTATTACCATACTGCCACTGGATATTGCAGCCATTGGTTAAACCCTGATGATGGTGACTCTCAATGAGCTGATCCACATTCTGAGTAAACCTGGTTAACTGGCCCTTACACGTTTCTTTGCACCCTGTAGGCAACGTCCTGAGTTACTGGTGTTTCTCTCCTGGCTTCAGCATGCAGGATCTGGTCAGTCAAGGTGTTCGCTGCATCATTCTGACAAGTGGTACCCTCTCTCCCCTGTCTTCATTCACTTCTGAGATGAGAATGTAAGTTACCTGTCTGTCCTCAAAGCCCATTTTACCTATGAAGGTGCACAATTGCATTCATTCACCACTAACCGGAGTTATCGAGATTTAGATACTTTTGGCCCTAAGAATCAATCCATAGGATAGCTGATAACATGCGGTCTAAGCTTCACTTCATGAGTCACCGGCAACTCTAATAAGTTGCCAAAAGATAAGAGACGTTGAAGATCAGACCAGTACATAGCATTACATTGGTAAAAAATGTTCATGCATGTATGTCAGTTACATTAATTCATACCCAGATCTGATACAACCCTTTGTTTGAATACAAAAAACCTGCACACCAGAGAAAGCTGAAGAGCTTTACTAACCAAACACACCCCAGGAAGTGTTTTCCATAATATCCTATTTAAAAAGTTCAAGCAAACCCCTGACATGACGTATGTTGTTGGATCAACCTTGATCCTGATCTGTTATGTTTCTGTTGGTTCAGAGAATTCAAAGTGAGTTTGGAGAATAGTCATGTGATTGACCGGGACCAGATCTTTGTGAGCGTCATTGACAAAGGCCCAGATGGAGTGCACTTAAGTTCAGCTTTTGACAGAAGGTTAGTCTGACATTTTACAACTGTTGTCCTTTTTTATAGTAAAAAATGTTGTCATAACTATGGAATTGTTACTAAATTTGCATCAGTTAAATCGTGGTATATGCTTTAGTGTTGATTCTTTGGTCCACTGTGGTTTACCGTGCCCCAGCTGTGACCAGGGTATCTTTAGTCTTTTAGTGAAATACTTGTACTCTACAGATGGTTTACTTTGTTACTGTGATGATGTCAATCAAATCTTTCCCTCTGAAAGGTTTGTTCCTGAAAACATGGCATCTTTGGGCAACACTGTTGGTAAGATCGAAGTATAACATTTTATTAATATATTCTACCATGTGCATGAAGACGTGTTTTTCTAGCTGACATGAGCATCATCGATGTTTGTAGGTTACTGTGTGGTGAAAACATGAGTTTTGCCCAGTTCCATGTTCCACATGTCCTATTTGGACAGGACTGTCATTTTTCACTGTGATGATATATGTCATGTCTAGATCATCCCATGAATAGTTGCTGTGTTCTCTTCTCAGCCAACCTGAGCCGTGTGGTTCCTCATGGTCTGTTAGTGTTTTTTCCATCGTTTCCTTTAATGGAAAAAACCCTCGAGTTTTGGAGAGTGAGTGCAGATTTCAGCAAGAATCACTGTTTTTATGGTGCATTTTTGATGATTTATTTATTCTGGACATTCCAAATGATTTCTGGTCAGAATGTTGTCATGTAAAATTAGTCACAGTAGGTTTGTGTTTGTGTTCTGTTTCACTAGGCTAAAGGACATGCAGATCGCATCGAGACTGTAAAGCCCATATTTGTTGAACCTAAAGGAAAGGGTACCTTTACTGAGGTGAATGTTTTATTAGATAACAGTAAGTTCATACATGTATATTGTGGATTATTAAACCTCTGTTGAGATAATTTCCAGGTTTCCTTAAAGATCTTGCATTTCATGAGCTCGTCATAGTGTGAGCTGCCTGGAAATGTGTGAGTGCTGATATCAGCAGCTGATTTTGTGTCTTTTCTTAGGTTATGGATGGATATTACAGCAAGGTCAACGATCCAGCATCCAAAGGGGGAACCTTCTTTGCTGTGTGTAGAGGGAAGGTGAGGTTTAATGCTTGAGATTCAGGATATGTTTTTTTGTGTTTTTTAAGCTATGATCATCACATCTAGGCTTTCACAAATGGTTCCCTCTCATACCATTTCTATTGTGTCAGGCTAGCGAGGGTCTGGATTTTGCAAACAGCTTTGGTCGAGGTGTCATCATCACCGGCCTTCCTTTCCCTCCCAGGATGGACCCTCGAGTCATCCTGAAGATGCAGTTCTTGGATGAGATGAGTCGGAAGAATACTTCGAAACTGAAGGTGAGAGGAAAAAGTTATCTGACAGTCGCAGATGTTGATGCCATTTCTATAGTCTTACTTTGTTTGTGTGGGTGTGTGTGTGTGCGTGTGTGTGCACAGTACCTTTCTGGCCAGCAGTGGTACAGACAGCAGGCTTTCCGAGCTGTGAACCAGGCCATCGGGAGAGTAATCCGCCACAGGGAGGACTATGGAGCCATATTCTTGTGTGATCAGAGGTCAGACACAAAGCTGGCATGTCATGTCTTCACTTCTTCTTCATAGACTTTTGGCCCTCATGCAAGAACCACTCAAACCAACAGATTTGTTCATGAACGAGTTAGGTGAAACATTTAGTTGATTATTTGGATAATCATTTAGTTATTTAAGCATGATACCACATTCCACACTAGTTTCTGCTCTTCCATTGTGGTAATCTGCCGCTCTCCTTGGTTTTACATATTAATGCTGAATATCTTTAATCTGTCAGACAGACAAAACAAGGATTTTGAAGATGTAATGTTTGACTCTTAAGAAATTATGATGATCCTTTTGTACATTTAACAACTCATAGCTTTTTCCAGAAAAGAAGCAGCAGCTTAATCAATAAAAAGTATATCTTTACATCTGTCACAGTACAATGCTGTCCTAATGGCACATTATTGGCAGCTGTAAATCTCTTTTTATTGCTCTGGGGACTCTGTGTAAACTATACTGCTATATCTTGCCCACAAATTGTTGTAAAACAGGCAGCCTTGTATGACAGTTCCATAGAGGCAATAATTGTAAGGGCAAATTAAACAAGGATTTTGTGAGTGAACTTAGAACACTCTGAACAAATCTGATGTAACCTGACCATGTAAAAGAAGTTAAGAATCAAAATATAAACATTTTCTTGGATGAAAATCTGGATTGATGTGACACTGCATCCACATGCTGCTGTAGGGCTGCCTGCTTGAGTTGGTCCTCATGACCACCCTGCACCTTTTATACTTTTATGTTTCAATCCTGGAAAATAACTACATAAGAGTGTATATCCAATATTTCCCATAATGCAACAGGATAGTGTTCTTCATTGAGCCCCCCCTACCATTTCAAATCCCAGTTTCTTTGAATGCCTCTTCGCTACAGTAACATGTGACTTTCCTCCCAGGTTTAAAAACTCTGATGCTAGGGCTCAGCTTCCATCGTGGGTCAGGCCTTATGTGCGTCTGTATGATGGCTTCGGGAATGTGGTCCGTGATGTCTCTCAGTTCTTCAGGGTTGCACAGAAAATGGTAGGTTCTATTCTCACAGTTAACTGTTGAATGAATCGCTGTCCTGCTCTAATAACAAAGAAACAGACAGTAGTGCCGACAAAAGCCTCCAAACATTGGACCTGATCGTGCAATGCATGATTGAAGTTGAATATGTGTGTTTAAATTTGCCAGAGGCCTGTGTTAGAGAAGAAGGCTGTAGCGGAGAGCTGTGAGACATTACGTCTACCAGACGCTCGGCCCTCTGGCTTTGCTTCCTGCTCATTCACCCAAAGCTCCAACGCCCAAAAGGCCAAGGTGGTGGACACCCACCTTCCCAGCCTGAAGAGGAGGAGACTCAGTAAGCAGAGGGATAAGGGATCAATTGCATGCCAGCGTTTCACAGAGGAAAGATTTGTCGATGACGTTTTTTTCTCTGTTATCTTGGCTTTGTGATCAGATGAGCAAGCTGGAGCCAATGGGATGGCCAGAATCTGTATTGAGTATGAGTGTGAGGTGAAGGAGAGTCAGAGAAGACCAGCCAACCTGCTAGATGCTCTGGAGCAAGGTGACCACGGCATTGGAGAGGATGATGATGCTGTTGTGGGAGAGGAGAAGGTAGCTTGTCTTTTGACAGACACTGTATTCTGTCCTGTTTGGAGTTTGTGGAAAACATAAGGCATGTGTATACAATTGCCAATTTAACTGTGGTAAATACCAATATCGGTGAGATTCACATTGTCCTTTACAGCCCATATTTGACATGGGCCAGTACAGCTGTTACTGATGCCATCAGACAACAATGAGAAAAATACATTTTTTTTGTATGGACAGTTTCCATTTTATTCAATTTTTCAATCATGCTTTTTTCTTTTTAAGGCAAACCGTTTGTCCACACTGTCTCTCCAACATGACAAAAGGATGGATGATGAGATGCGAGGAGGCAAACGTAAAATTAGACTGGTCCAAGAACAGGTACATGTTATGTTAAAGAACAGTAGCACTGTTAGATGTACTAACAGTGCACCATAATGTAAGTGAGACTTAAACAAAGGAGTTGCACTCGTAGGGCCCAGTTTAGACAGTCTATAGCACATTGTCTGAAGCAAAGCAAATACTTTAAGACCTGTTCTATCGGGACAGCTGCTTCACTCCGCACTATTTATTTTAGAAGCTAAAAGTTTAAAACGACAGCTTTTAGTTTTGCTGATTAAATGTGCCACAGTATTTGTTACAGTGCACGTGGAAATGTGTAAAATAACTTGTGTGACCTGCCTCTGTAGTCGCATCTTACTATCTAAATAGTGCACCCTTTAAATGGCAGGGTACAGACTTTGACTTTAGACCAGTTTTTTTTGGTCTATGGCACAGCTGCTATATGCAGCCTTGAGATAGCAATCTGCCATCAGTGTACCTGACTACACCTCACTTTAAGGCCAACACACCCAGGGGCGCACAGGTGGGCGCACAGGTGCAGTACATGTGCTATTTCCACAATGTGGGTGCTGGGCATGAAAATGACAACTGTGTCACTCTGAAACTAGAAGTGACCAGATTCTGACTGAGTTGAGTTGACACTGACCAATTTGTTTATTAAGTTATGACTATAATCATTTCATTTATTCATATTTATGTTGGTATCCGTGTGTTTCATATACAATGTGAATGGTATTTTCCATTTTATTTCATTTACAGAACAAGGACATTGTGGTTGTTGAAACTGATATGGTCTCAGTCAAGTTAGTTAGCCGAAACTAATATGTGCTGCAGATATCTGTTGATAAGTTGGACTTAAAGATAAATAAAGTGTGTTGGTAATATGAAAAGTTTTGTCTATCCTTGTCAAAGAAAAAGAGCAGGTCAGAGGAAAATAAAGACAGCAGGGCAAAGTCTTTCCTGGCAGAGATGAAGAAGTCACTGAGCCAGGTCACCTTTGAGTGCATCGTACAGGCACTGCAGACCTACAAGAAGAGTGACGACCTGGACGTCCTGCTGACTAAAACCACTGTCTTATCTGAGGACACTAATACTCACAGCCTGCTCCGGGGTAAGTCTTCTGCTCAATAACACAGCATCTGCTGCAGCCTGCACATTTACAGTGTGAGTGTGGATCTACTAGGCTGACATATCTCACTAGCTACTGGATGGATTGTGAGGATGTGTGTTTCAGCGATCATGTTTCCCTCAGGATGAATTGTAATCATGTGGTGATCCTCTAAGTTTTCATCCAGCACCCTTATCCTCAAGGCTGGGTTAATAAAATAGAGTTTCGAATTCAGATACATTTTTATTTGAATAATCTGACACCTTTAACATCTAGAAATGTTATAAAATCCCAAGGTCTATCTTTCAGTATATGCCTTTTCTTGTCGATGTGTCATTCATAGCATGCTGATTTTGTTAGCCTATGTTAGCATGCTAATACCCTAAACTAATGTTAAATACCATTCCAAGTCTGAAAGCGTTGCAGTGCATCTGCTTGGAAAAACATGGACGTCTGCTGCAAATGGGTGATAGAAAGGCAGGTCTGCAAACTCACAAGCAACTCCATGAGCTGATTTAACAGTGAGGGGCACTCAATAAAGGACAGGAGGAGTAGGCTCCTTAATGCATGCTACCAAAATCTCAATTCAGCTCAAATCAACTGAATGGAAGTGCAAATCAAAATCTCTTCATGTTAACTTTGTCCCTAGTGGGTCTCTAATGCAGCCACTGTGTCATAGGCCTCTACCAGTTTGTTCGTGCACATCACAAGCAGAGGTTTGATGAGAAATGCCAGGAACTGACGGGGCAGGGCTGTGGATACAAACCTGATCACTCATTGGCTAAGGACAAGAAGACAGCGCTCAAGCTGCATGGAGGTATGAAACATTGCACTCATCTTCAGATCACTGTCTGTTAGAAACTAATTGGCACAAAGATGCAATATTGTTGTACATTATTTTTTTCAATTCATGTTTGATTAATAAAATCTTTGAAATTTTAGAAGTATATTTAATATAAGCGGTGCTCTTCCAGAGGTCCAGAAGCACATCATCAGAATGCTTCTTTTGTCTGAGCAACATGCCAAAAGCTAAAGAGATTCAAAGAAGAAGAAAAAATTCTCACATTAGAAACTGATACCAGCTTTTAAACAAAAGTTTATTTTTTCATTGTGGCTCTGAAAGAAGGGATAGCACATTCGTCCTCTTACAATAAACAATAAGTAAACAAAATTAACTCGCAAAATGTCAAGGAAGAAAACATTTTCACACTTATTCTCCGCCTGAGAGCATACTTGTTAAAAAGCTTTTGGGAATAAAAAGTGGAGTCATTGAACTAGTCTGTTGCCAACTGGTGTCTTCTCACTCTGTGGAGGCAGACCATAACTCGCAAAATAAATTACAAAAACAGCCCAGTAATAAAAAAAAAAACTAACTGGCAATGGACCAATGACTGAACCTGATAGATGCATCCAGTCCCCCAATCTTACAATAGCCTTGTTCATCTAGTAAGACCAGTTGCATATAGTTATAGTTATATGTTAGCTGGCTTTAGGTAAATATTTTGCTTGGTAACTGATAGGATTGTCACAATTCTCCAAATCCACGACTCAATTTGACTTTCAATTTTACTACGTCACTCAGGCTCAACTAATCATAAATGTACGATTTTTGAAGCTTTAGTTTAATATCCACTTTGTAATAGATTTAAATCGTCCAAGGCTGCTGTTGGATCAGGGGATGCCATTTTTCCTCACCACAAATCTAAATCTTTACCTTGGTTTCACGAGTTGTTGTTGGCAGGCGTATATGCAGTCTTCTGTGCCAAGTTTGGTTGGGAAGCATTATTGGTTCATGAGGAGCAGGGCACTCCTGACTTGCGAGCATGGCTGTCGGACTCAGGAAGGCAGCAGGAATTCGTAAAACCACTGACATGTGGTTAAACGTGGGTCAGACGCGCATCCAAGTGGTATGGAGAGTTATTTCCTTTTGAGCAGGTGCACAGCATACTATCCTGTCCAGTGTGTTCAAGTGGAGCTTATTTGTTGAGACACAGGCGATGCGAGGAGATGCAACAGTCGGCCTTTATCAGCGCTAGTTGTTCGGTAGAGGTTTGGTGTATCTGGGCCATCAAGGTTATGTTTCGGTTCAATTTTCAGTTTAAACCTTTTTTCCAGCACTGATGGCTATGGCATTTTCAAACCATCTCATTTGGTAAATACCCATAGATCATTACATTCATACCCTAAGACCTGTCATTTACAAGTGTGCTTCAAAAATATAGGCTGCAAGATATCTGTACCCCACATGGTCAGTTTAAATGATTTATGTAAAATGTAATAATACAGTAGTGTGTGTATGCAGCCGACAAACTGTTGCTTGTTAATGTCATTCTTCATGGCTAACAGCAGAACAGTTGAACAAGACTTGTCTCTGCTTAACTCATTCCAGGGGAAGAAGACTGACTCTGTTGTGTTTTGTTTTCTTAAAGCTACAGACAGTCAGGCAGCTGTGGCTCTAAATTCCCCCAGCGGGACGTCTAACTGCGCTCAGCTGAACACACAGCAGCTCAACAAAGGAGGACAGCACCTAAAACAGCAAGGATTAGGTGGACCTCAGACTGGTAGGATGTTATATTCTCATACCTTTTTGAATTCAGTAATTCTGAAATATTTGATGCATTTGTAGATGTGATTTATTAAATGTAAATGACAAAAAAAAGCTTTGCCGTAGTGCTCTGTGTAGCACTTCAGTGAGTGTGACCCAACAGATATAGCCTTACCAGAGGACTTTGTTATTATATATAGCCAATCACATGCTACCAAGAAGGTAAAGGCCACCACCTGAGTTAACACCTGAGCTTGTGTTTCCAGATTTTGGAGAGCTACTGCATGTGTTGTAAGGTAGTATAAATATGTTGGTGTCTCCAGAGGTAGCGGTGTGAAGTCTGGTAAATGTCCACAAGTTATGTCACTTGAGTCAGTGTCAGTTAAATTAAATTGGCTTGAAGTTGGCGGAGTATGTTTACCTGTCCTCTTTAGCTGCCCCTCATCTTTGCTGCTATATTACTTGCAACTAGCATATCACACTGACAACTGTGTGATAGACTGCAGATGGAGAGCTACTTTAAAAACACAATATCTCTGATTCTGCTGCAGTGATGTCGATATTTTTTGGTCTCAGTTTGTGTAAATGTTCTCATTTATACCATGTTTACTCTGCTCATGCAGCCACAATGGACACAGCCAGCGTTACATGTGACATATTGTCTGCAAATCACACAACATAAATATGTCTTACTCTCTACACCTTTCTATGAACTAGTGGGTTTAAATATGCTTTGGCTGAATAACAATGTCATTAAGCTTTTGGCAAGTATATTCCACGTGTTGAATGGATGTTTATTAAATAAAATCCAGTACTGTCTTGTCATGTTCATCAGGTTCTGCTCCAAAGAGTGAAGTCCATGCTGCCTTTCTGGCTGATGTGAAAAAAGCTCTCGGCGCAGAAAAGTCAGCTCAGCTCTTCCAGGCCATTTATAGCTACAAGAAAACCGACAACTATGAAAACCTGGTGACCACGGTGGTGAGCTTGTTCACTGAGAGAGACGAGGACTTCAACCTTCTAGCCAGTAGGTTCTTACAGTTTACTACATACATCTACGTTAATCTAAATTTGGGAGGTTTGAATGGCAAGCACCTTGACACTATCTTTGATCTTTGTTTTCTTAAGGATTTGGTGTGTTTATTCGACCTCACCATAAGAAGCAGTACAAAGACATGTTAGATTCTTTGGTCGGTCAGTCTGACTCTGCTGCCGATGTTCCTGCTCCAAGTGAAGACCAGCAAAGACACGGTAAGATAACCCAATGACCAGTATTCTAGTACAATGGAAACATGTTTTTGTATTCCTTCTGTAATGTCTAATAGGGGTGTAACGCTTCACATATTTGTCCTAAACCATCACAGAACAGATGGTCATAGGCTGCGTGGTTTGGGAAAATAACGGCATTATAATGTTTTAGTTTTCGGCAAATTTCAATAGCTCAATAGAGGCTGTGCATGTAAGTACGTAGAAGGCACCTTGGTTAGGACCACTGAGGGGCTGATCTGAAGTGAAAACAGTTACAGGAATATCTCACCAAGATTTAGATCATGGGTTCTCAACTTGTAGTTGTATTCACTTTATTAACAATGCTCTGGAGATCTGAGGACCAAAATGCTAAATACATGAGAATAAAATTCTAAAGAGCATGTTGAAATGGGAGATCACATAACCTGCGATGCAACATTGGTGTGTATGCTGCAATGCAGCACATGGCATTAGAGAAACGGGTGAAATGTGGAGAATTTATTCAACATGTGTTCAATATGATGTGTTTTTAACAGGTTGGAAAACAATGGAACTCTGGCACAGAGGACTAAGATATCTTAGGCTTTGATAGACACAGAAAACCTGTCAGTGGAAAGCTGTAATGTTGGTTTAGGTCTCTTTGGGAGAATTGTTGACAAGAATAAAAATATAGAATATTGCCAGGCTAATTTTTAAAAAGATAATTTACCACCGAATCTTCTCATACACTATCACTGATGTGCTAAAGTTGGACATTTCAAACTTTTTTTGGGGGAAAAAGAACACATTGCAAATGATGTTTTGTCTCACAGTTCAATTTCCACAGACACAAGTATATATTGTTATTATTTATGAAATAAATAAAGGTACTATCATATAAATATTAAATATAACAAGACTTACTTACTATGCAATTACTTACAATTACTTACTTATTATGACTATGTGACATTCCAACTCATTTTGCATGTTTTCTTCTTTTTTTTTCAGTTTCATTGTCACCTACTTTGAAGACACAAAGCAAGATTTCCAACTTCTTCTCAAGCAGCCAAAGAAAGTAGAATGTGAGTTACAGGAACATTGTGTATGTATTTTAACTGTTATTGCTTACACAACCATACACAGGCTAGCAACAGCAATCTGGCAGTGTAGCTGTATGAACACTCAACAGTGGGATGGATTGAAGAGTGAATGAATCAGCCAGGATTAGTTTCAGACTCTGAGGTGTTTCAAAGCAAGCCAGAGTGAGCTCTATGGCTCATGCAGGCTACATTCAGCTCATGAGTCAGCACCTTCAACATGATCCTGTGGTTGGCTCTATCAAGACTGACCCTCTCAGTGATGAAGCAGAGATGGAAATGACATGGCACGAGTGCTGCAAGAGTTTTGTAATGCAATTTTAAATGAAATCTGTTCTGTACTGAATGAATGTCATGAAGAGTGAAAATGTAATATGGAGAAATAAAATATTTTGTATATATTTTTTTGCCAATTCAATTTCTAAAATATACACGGTCCTTGTTTCTGTCATACTCAGGTATGCTCAGAATGCCCCCTCAAAATGAATAACATCTTGTGTGAATTTTTATATATTTTACTTTCGAGTGACCAGAAATTAGTTTTTAATGTAGAATGTTGACTCCATGGTTATGGCCTTGATTCTGTGGCATTTTCTTCCCAAAGAAACCCATACACACCCCCAGGGTGCTGTCATGTTACTCAGCTGCTGACAAAATATGAAAGCTATGAATGGACGTCACAGTGTTGGTAGTTAAGTATCGCGAGAGTTTGCTTCGCACAGTATTTCCATCATGGCAGGCAGTAAGTTGGTGCTAGAAGGAAGAGTAAGTATAAACGCATTTATTTTAGGGCTCAGCGTGATTGTAATCCCATTGACCAGAACCTGGTTTGGACATCTTGACTGGGTCTTTGATTACCTGACGGAAACTCCCGGAAAAATAGCGATTTGTATCCATATTGCAGTTGTCAACGGCCTCTTGCTAATCATATACAGGGGACCTCTGTACAAGGTAAGCATTTGATATAAGGTATGGGCACCAACTTCTTGGCATGTGTCTCATTTTATCTTACGTGAGTTTTGGCGCTATCAGCTGTAAAGATTTAATGAATTTTAGCGGCGTCAGTCATAACTTCCTTCGCCTTTTAAGCTTTAATATCGCACCGCTAATGTTGGCTAACGTAAAGTAAGTCTCCGAGCTAGCTAACATTAGCCACCTAGCGTTATTTACGTTAGTTAATCTCATTAGCTACACGACTGTAGGAGTTCCCCAGATAGAAGCCTAATCCAGATAAAGCTGCTCTGGTGAGCTGTCTACATGCCTCTCAGTGCCTTTAGTTTTATTTAGTAAAACACCGTGACAGATATGCTGTACCGTGAACAAATATGAAGCAGGTCCCAGTCCTGACAACTAGTTATACAGTGTTGTCTTGGTTTGTGTCTAATGTACAACAATGTCACTTTCAACATGGGTTAAAATGAAGCTAAACGTTTAGTCTTTGCTCTGAATGGTAGTGTGTGGGTTGGGAGAAAGCAATCGACTTAAAGAGTAGGCTATTGAGATGCTATCCTGTCCATACATGCTAGATAGGGGGTTTTATTAACAGGTAATTGATCATTAAAATCTCAGATACTAAGCATGGGTTAGCCCGCTGACGCGTGTTGTTTGGCGGGATAGCGAGTTTTATTTGTGTAATGACACACTGAGTGACTCGGGATGACCTGCATGTCCGGCTCGTTCCAGGTTGCTGTGAGATCCTGTTTCCTGGGAGTTACTTTCGGCTGTGGCTTAATTCTAAGCTTCTCTGAGACCACCTGGACACATTTTGGCTGGTATGTATATATGTTCCGACCTCACTGATAATTTTATTATAATAAATGTAATAATTTGAGTAACATGCTGCAACCTGTGTATGTCACTGTTGTTGTTTAATAAATTGACATTTTAAAGTATGAAGGTGCACTATGTAGTTTTAGCGAAGACGTTCTAATCAGAGCAGAAAAATCTTCATTTGTTGATTTTGATGACTGAATATACAGTTAACAGTATATAACAGTATATATATACAGTAAGTAGCCACCTTTTTAGTTTGAAACACTGTTCAGGGCAACTTATTTCCTTATGAGGACAGCTTGTTAATTCATTTCTGGAAATATATTAATCAAATAAATATTTCTGAGTTTTGTTATGACCTTTTTATTATTGTACATACTACATAGTCCAACTTTAACCAGCATGTATATGTGTTTATAAACGGTACCCATCCCATAATATTTGTCAGACTTCATTTTAAAGCCTTTTGCACCATTAAATCACAGTGAATGCTTTGATGAATTGTTCATCTCTACAGAGATGAACCAGGGCACCTGTATTTTGTGATCCAGGTCAGTTGCAGTCGACCTTGTGTACTAACGGGGCCTCTCTACAGGTACTTGTGCTCGCTGTCGTTCTTCCATTACTCCGAGTACCTGGTGACGGCCATCATTAACCCTCGCAGCCTGTCGCTGGACTCCTTCCTGCTAAACCACAGTGTGGAGTACACTCTAGCTGCTGTCTCGTCATGGGTGGAGTTCACAGTGGAGAAGCTGACCGTTCCAGGTACGTCTGTCATCATCTCCTCTCCTAGCTCACCTTACCTTTGTTGAGCCAGAACCCAGAAGTTGAGGCTTTTTTCATAAAAGTTTTGGTTCTCCAACTTGACTTTAGCTTGCTATGGCAGCTTAGCATGCTGCTGGGATCTGGAAGGGGCCATTCAGGCCTCCAGAGCGAAGGGTCAAGATGCAGGAGACTGTGTTCAATAGTCTCCTGTGAAAAGGAGGCAGCAGTGTGATGTCACCGCTGCAACATACTCCCTCCTCCTCTTGTTCCTTGCCTTTCTCAAACTGCTTCTCTATGCTGCAGAATGATATCAAACATCTTTATTAAATAACAGAATAGTACATATTGTCAATAATAAATAAGTTATAGACTTTGTTAATCCAAAAATGCTATAAATGGCAAATATTTTACAACATATATCTACACAGTATATGCATACGTGTATTTATAAGCATGAGAAAAACAAAATAGTAAAACAAAATCGGCACACGTTTCCTGCAGTTGTCACTGCTTTCACTCTTTCTTTAGGGATGAGAGGAGACGTTGGGTGGGTTGGAGATAATAACTTTAACATGCATATAAATTGTTGCTTATTTAGTCATGAATTTTCATAGTGATGGAGTATTTCTCTATAAGATTTTAAAACACATCTTCAGGTGCTTTTGAAATGGAAGAATAGCAGTTTGGATTTGGCTACTTTGCAGCTCCCTAATATGTAACACAACACAGTTATTTATTCTGTAGAATCATTAAACAGAGATTTGAATCACTTCAAAAAAATCCTAACTATCACTGAAGGAATAGGTGACTTAATTTTTGCATTTATAAAGTGTGTCCCATCGTTAACAGCCGAGGGATTCCCATTCCTAGGTTAGCAATAGTCACCATTCTAAATTAGTCATTTTAGAATTGGTAACATCTTAAAGGAATACCCCACTGAAAAGCTCTCCTCTGAATATCAGTCCATATGGAAGATGGCAGATCCTACAGCATAATCACTCTGGTTTCTCCACACCAAGGCTTAATAATTTCATTTTAGCCGCTAAAAGCCCGGCCACATGTTGGGTGAATAGGGATAATCATTGTCAATCAACAGCCCAGGGGTTAGTTGCTTGCAGGCATTAGATCTGCTGTTGGGCCCTAATGTAAAAACTAGTTGACATGTTGCTTTTTGCACTAAGTTTGAAGGGTTTCATATGGAGTTCTACAGATCCTACATGACCTATATATGGATGTTGTCCTGCACGTTGTGAGCCCTTTCATGTTTCCACCATAACTGTACACTACATCATCATCTCCTCTCTCCCAGAGCTGAAGCAGCTGAACTGGTTGAGCCTTGTGGGTCTGCTCATGGTGCTGTGTGGTGAAGGCCTTCGTAAGGCGGCCATGCTGACGGCTGGTTCAAACTTCAACCACATCGTCCAGAATGAAAAGGCCCATAGCCATGTGCTGGTCACCAGTGGGGTCTACTCTTACTTCAGACACCCATCCTATGTGGGCTGGTTCTACTGGAGCACAGGAACACAGGTGAGCTACAACAGCCTTTCAGTTCAAAGAGGCTTTATAAACAGTGAAACCACACTTAAAACATATATGTATGCACACACACACACAAACATACATACAGTAGAGATGATTCAATACTATTTTTTTCCTTTCCAATATCAATTCTGATCCCTGAACTTTGAAATGAGCACAACATTCAAAGTGTCATACTTTACTAAACTCCTCCTAGAGATTTAAACAGATAAACTTCAAGTTTGGTCAGTCCAGTCAGCTAAACCTGTCTGCGATGGCCTGAAGACATTCACATACCAATAATCAATACTTTTTAGTAGGGGTGGTGAAAAAAATCGAATATTGATTAATTGCGATTATGATATTGACGATTAAGAGTCGGTAGCTCAGTTGGTTGAGCAGGCGTCCCATGTGCTGAGGCTCTGCAGCGGACCTGGGTTTGACTCCCGGCCTGGGTCCCTTTGCTGTGTGTCACTCCCCCTCTCTCTCGCCCTGTTTCCTGTCACCTCTTCAGCTGTACTATCAATAAAGGCATAAAAAGCCACAAAAAATAATAATTTTATTATTAAAATTTGGCCTTTATAATAATAAGGCCATGGGTGCTGCGTTCCCCATGCAGGGGTGTGTGTGCCTGTTCAACACTGCCTTCTGCTTTGAATTTAATTTAATTAAGTTAATTGTAATACACAACAACAAGATTTTTGTCTTTACGTCTTGCCTTTCAAATGTCACCCTAGCACCTTGAATATGTTCCAACAGTGTTGTAGCTCAGACCTGCAATGACTGAGAGATGTCATAATGGTTTGCTCCCCTTTGATTGTGAAAATTGTGAGGATTTCCCACATGTTCTGTTTTGTTGATTGACAATGATGTTGACTGTTGCAGGTCATGCTGTGTAACCCGATTTGCGTATTGGGCTACACAATAGCCAGCTGGCGGTTCTTCAGGGAGCGGATCGAGGAGGAGGAGCTCTCCCTCATCCATTTCTTTGCAGAGGACTATGTGGAGTACAAGAAGAAGGTTCCTACTGGGCTGCCTTTCATCTCAGGCATCCGTGTCAACTAATCCTAGGAGCAGGATGCTAGACATGACAGACTTGAAGCACTGAAGCTGGTCAGACCTGGCAGGTTTGTGTCTGCCGTGGCGGCTGCCCTCTGTAGAGAAACCGTGCAGCTGGCTGAAAGCCTGTAGCTAGCAGACAGAGACCATGACAGTTTGGACGGCAGCAGGGCTGCTGTTTTTCTACCAACTTCCGAAATCCAGTTAAAGACCAGACAACCTCCACCCTTCAACAATTATTCCAATAACAGCCACTCTTTCAGTTTCTTGTGCTTCTGTTTGCATGCTTTTACCATGCTTAGTGTTTTTGCTGATGACTTGTGTTGAATGATACATCACACATGCAGAGCCATGATGAAATGTTTGAAGATCTTTGAGATTCACATGAACTTCACCAAGTTCACTAGGGTTTGTTTTTTTTTAAACACATGTTTCTTAATATTTTCAAGAAATTTCCACCACTGACTCTGGGTAGGACCCCCTAAAAACTGTGTATTTCACCTAGGTTGATGTGGTTTTGCAAGACGTAGCAGTGCATGGTTGTGCAAGCTCCTTACATTCAGAAGTCATTTCACATAGTGTAAAGTGAGAAGATTTTAAGATAAAAAGCAAGTGGTGGGATCTGTTATATAACTTTGATCCCAGACACAGGGGGTGTGCTCCTGTGTGATACTTTCATGATGTTTCTTTTTAGACTTAAGGTTTAGGTGAAACGTAAGGTCACAAGAAGCGTTGGAAAAAAAGGATTACATTAATGAACAACTTTTTAGATAAAATTTAAATTTGCTAGTTCACCCAAAGAGGCACACCTGGCACATCACACTTCAACTTTTTAGGGATTCCCATTCCTAGGTTGGCAAAAGTCACCATTCTAAATTAGTCATTTTAAAACTTGACAACATCTTAAGAGAATACCCCACTGAAAAGCACTCCTCTGAATATCAGTCCATATGGAAGATGGCCGATCCTTCAGCATAATCACTCCACACCAAGGCTTAATGATTTCATCTTAGGGCTTCGCCTCCTCGTAGCTGCTAAAAGCGCGGCCACATGTTGGGTGGTTAGGGTTGATTTAAGCAACAGTGACAATACGCATCCAAATATTTTCAGTATTGTATTCTTTTAAGTTTCCCTAATAATTTACAGGTTGAAACGTCCAACAGAATGGACCATGGAGAGAACTAAAGCCATCCACTAAAACAAAGAAACAGGGAATTCTAGAGTTTATAAGCTCTTGAACACAGAGTGAACCAGAGCATCCAGAGTGGTAAACGGGACAATGCATTTTTATGGATGACTTTATCAATAGAATTATTATTTAACTAAAATAGAATGGATACAATTAGCAAAGAAAGTAAAGGACTCTATCAGGTTTTTGAGACTATTTATTTAGATGTAATCAGTGAGGAGGCTGTTGAATTTCCAGGCTAATTTAAGGCTAATAATGACCTAATTTATGCCTGTTAGGATAGTCACTTCCTCATTTTGCACTGAGGCTAAAACAAATCACTCACAACATCTTCCATGTTTGTCTGTCAGTTCATTGTCAGCTTGTATACACAGGGACACGATGCATAATAGCTGATAAGTTGTGTTTCATTAAATAAGAGTTGGGTTCACCGCCGAGTGTTATCTTTATGGAAAAAAGGGAGTGTTGACACCACTTCCTGTGCTGTAGCGGCTTTTGTGTTTCATTTTTGTTGGTGTTTAATATATACTGTGCATCATTAGTTGTCTTGTGTTGTTAATGTGTCACCATTCTGAACTGTTCTGTCCAATCATTTTAATCAGCATCACTTCATTATTGTTTTCCCCCCGATGACCAGTCAAAATCACTGTATTAGAAACCAACCAAATGACTGAGATGTATACTGGTAAAGGGTTTGAAAGATGCTGTCTGTCTCTGTCCCTCTCTTGCTGAATGTCTCCACAGTGCTGCTATCCACTCTCCAAACCCTGATCTCTCTGAGAGAGATAGACAGAGAATTCAGTAAAAAAAAGAAAAAAGAAAAGAAAGGTTCCCTGTTAAGTCTTTAATCGTGAAAGCTTCACAGGGGAACATTTAAAACCGGAAACATTTTATTCAGAATGTTAATGAATACAGCATATTTTTAGAAGATTGTCCAATTGGTCAGCTCATGCACAGACAAATGATCAACATCAAAGTGCACTACATAGCAGGGTTTCTGCCGGGTCTTAAAAAGTCTTAAATTTAACCATTTTAATTTTCGGCCTTAAAAAGTCTTAAATGCGTCCATTTTTGCATATAGGTCTTAAATTACATCTAGTTAGGTCTTAAATATGTACATTTACTTACCGCTTCTGTCGTCACCATTTTTTTGTTTTTGTTCTGGGGAAATGTGTTGGTGAGATTCACACTTCGACATTTCACCTCTCATCAAAGAGGCTTCTTCAGTTCTTACTAACTGGAAAGGAGTTTGCAAGCTTTTAAACTTTATGTGGGTGTGTCCCTCCAGAGTTAGGGTTATGATGTCACATCACTCTTCACATGTATTCTCACTCAAGAAATGGTTAAGATGGTGAAGAAACGCTGTGATTACCTTCACAGGAACTGCTCCTAGCCACTGCTTCAGGTATGTGGAATACAGGGAAGTGGAAGCCTTTCCAGAACATAGAAATGCTGTAGACAATATCATCAAGTTCACTCTGGACGATGTCAGAGGAGACAGCCTGTCTTGAACTGTGCACTACACACTGAAGAAGGCAGAAGCCTCAACATTGAGATTTACAGAAAACCTACACACACAAATCAATACTTGCTGTTCAACTCTCATCACCCACTGGAGCACAAGCTGGGGGTCATCAGAACCTTAAACCATTGGGCTGCGACTGGGCCCACTAAGTTAGAGGAGAGGGAGAAGGAACAGAAGCACATCAGGGGAGCACTTAAACCTGTGGATACCCAAACTGGACCATTGTCAAAACTAATGAAAGATCCAGAGCAGACAGAGAGGAGGAGACATGAAAACTAACAACATCGCCACTCCTTCTGTTGCAGGAACATCTGAGAAACTCAGAGGCTCTTCAACAAACATCATATCCCAGTCCACTTTAAACCTACCAACACACTGAAGCAGACACACCCAGGCATAAACAGTAAAGTAGATTATGCATCAGAGCTCACACGTGTCCTTAACGACTCTGTAGTGACACTCCTAGGGTGAAACACCTTCAAGTAACTGACACAAGTACAGTTCACTATGATACAGAACTTACAATCTCCTTGTTCTGATTCATCTTAAAGTGGAAACTGACAACTTTCCCTCCCCTTCAGTGTTTCCCTGTGGTATTACTGAACCACCTCAAGTCCCAGTGGGAAGAGGAAACAGACTTTGACACCAAAGTGCTCGCCATTGATTAGTGTCCATCTTTTTACTCTTTGCCACAGTGTCTACCACTCTCCCTCTTCACTTTCTCTTCCTCCTCCATCAGCAGGGTTCTCTTTCTTTTGCAGTGTAGTTTCTACAGTTTTTCCAGT
>CAEMYA010000352.1:203682-221037 GCA_903131615.1 Diplodus sargus
CAAAACACTGAAGCAGACACACCCAGGCATAAACAGTAAAGTAGATTATGCTGTTCAATGCAGCCAGGACTGCACTGACTTATACACTGGGCAGACAAAAGTAAAAAAAAAAAGCCATCAGAGCTCACACGTGTCGTTAACGACTCTGTAATGACACTCCCAGGGTGAAACACCTTCAAGTAACCGACACAAGTACAGTTCACTATGATACAGAACTTACAATCTCCTTGTTCTGATTCATCTTAAAGTCGAAACTGACAACTTTCCCTCCCCTTCAGTGTTTCCCTGTGGTATTACTGAACCACCTCAAGTCCCAGTGGGAAGAGGAAACAGACTTTGACACCAAAGTGCTCGCCATTGATTAGTGTCCATCTTTTTACTCTTTGCCACAGTGTCCACCACTCTCCCTCTTCACTTTCTCTTCCTCCTCCATCAGCAGGGTTCTCTTTCTTTTGCAGTGTAGTTTCCACAGTTTTTCCAGTAGTTTCACTGTTATCTGTGGATTGCGACTGGGAAAAACAATGCCTATTCCTGTTTCAGTTGTGTAATAGCAGACTGGCTTCCTTTATGCCATAATTCAGCTTAATGTTTCCAAATCGAGCCTGGTGTCAGACTGAATTGAACTGTGACAGAAAGGCTTATATGGAACCAATCTAAACACGAATGGTGTCATTTTTCTATGGCTGTTACACTGTCAAGTCAGTATTTATGTCAGAATGACATAAAACAGTTTGATGGATATGATGCAAGTAAAAAATTACTCTGATCTGCTCTCCTGACTGGACAAGTGAAAAAAAAAAGAATATATCTATATATATATATATATCTATATATATAGATATATATATATAATTCGCTGCTTGAAAATCCCAAACACAGAAAAATAAAAATACATGCAGGACTTGGCAGGGCCTCTGCAGACACCTCCAAACACCTCTAGTGGGTCATAAGTGATGATAGCCATGGATCACCTATACAATGTATTTTTTTTAAGCATATTTTTTTGCGTAGGAAAATCCTGCTCATTCTGCCTTTAAAGTGACACACTTGTAGCATATCTGTGAAGTGAACTTTACAGGATTAGATGATGAATCGGCTGTTGTGCAAGGTGTTGACTGTTGCAGTATGGCACACCTGAGTTGAGTTTTGGATTTGTTGCACTTTTACAGTATAGGATACATCTACCATTGGCCTGTATTTAAAAACCACTCTTTGTCAAAACTATTGGCTGAGTACTGTGCATTTACTCACAAAGCAGGTTTTCTCATAACCACATGTGTGAAATAAAATGAAGGCAACTATTGTTGAGGTTGTCTTTATTACTCTGGCTGTTTTTGATAGTTAGGTCTGACAGCATCTCAGTTTACATGCATTGGATTTACAGGGGGAAAAAAAATGTTGTAAATGTATTCAAAGCTAACAAATGAGTCAGTATAATAGTATAAGGCTTTCGTGGCTCCAGAACTGAATATAATCTGATTTGTTCCAGTGATATCACTCCATGGGTAGTGAAGGCATCAGATATGTATCTACAACATACTAATACAGGTCGGGACACTGAAGGCTGGCTGTCAGAGAACCAGCAGTCCAGACCCCGTGTGGCCCCCACAACAGGGAGTCTGCATCAATAATACAATGACAGAGTTCTTGCAATGATTTTGTATTGAAGGGAAAGGCAGAAATAACGTGTCTCAGCAGTTTACTACCCAATTAAAAATGTTGAAATTGTAAACACTGTTTTAACTCCCATTCATCTCTCGTCTGGATGAAGGATTTGTCTTACTTTCCCAGGTAGTATGTGCCCCTGTAACAAAAAAGGCCCCAACCTGGCCCCAGTATTAAAACTGGTCTAGAACCGCCTCTGGATTATACAATGACCATCGGGGGGTCACACCACATCCACACAGAACACTATGAAAATGAAATAATATGCCAAAATGCGTCTCTTCAAAAACGAATCTTCCATTGTCTTACTGCTTGTGAGTAACTCTTTTGCGTAAGTCATTTCATTCGAACCTTGTGTCTCAGTGTGTGGAGTCAAAGCAAGAGGAAAGAATGCTTTTCCAACCACCCCACTTTTCTACTAAGCAGCTGTATCAAGCTGCTGCTCATTAAAGATATTGAGAAAATAATGCCTGTGCCTGTACTTTACAGATCAACTCAGTAGTAGTTCCTTGTATAATGCAGGCCAGGCGTTGTATTGTCATACTTCTTCTGTTTCATTTTCTGACATTTTAAGATAAAGTGATGGAAAAAAAATCTTCAAAGAAGCACGGATTCAATCGATGATTCGGTTTTTGATTCGTACATGTAACGCATGCGCAAACCCTGATCTTCCTTTCAGCTAGCTTCTCCGCCATGGCGCCTCTTGTAAGTAAAATCGCGTGTTGATAATTCTACCAAATTGTCGGTTTTCCTGTGTGGAAAAGAGCGGATTTGACCAACAATGCTGTTGGAAGTCACGGTCGATTCGTGACGTTTGAGTTCGGGTTTAAGGTGTATTTATGAGCACATATGTAACTAAGCTGAGGATTTCTGTGGCCTACAGCTTCCCACAAGCTAATGCTAACTCGGCTACAGCGCAGCGGTAGCTACTAGAGCTCACCACGTTGTTAACTCGGATAGCTTGTCCGGACCACTGCATGCCAGCGGTGTGTTTAACAAACACCTCTGAAGATTAAATGAATTTATTTTTAACGCGTCACCACATATTTTTTGTCAATATACGTGAACACGCATTATCAGCGAAAACCATGATGATGTTTAACGACTAAGTAATTGAACGGCTGTCCTCGTGTTTGGTCCAGCTTTGTAACGAGTATTTCTGTTAATCTCCTGTCCTGTTAGCAGAAAAAGCAAAGCACCGGAAAAGGTGGTAAGAAGAAGAAGCAGGTCCTAAAGTTCACACTGGACTGCACCCACCCTGTTGAAGATGGCATCATGGACGCTGCCAACTTTGTAAGTCCACTGCTCATCAGATGTTCTCAGTTGTCTGTTTACCGACAGAATACCGACAGATATTAATATCTGTCACAAGTGTCACCGCAATATCGA
This sequence comes from Diplodus sargus, assembly GCA_903131615.1. Lineage (NCBI taxonomy): Eukaryota > Metazoa > Chordata > Actinopteri > Spariformes > Sparidae > Diplodus > Diplodus sargus. The sequence continues at coordinate 206,737 of CAEMYA010000352.1, forward strand.
AAATCCAGTTACATTTACCGTGTTATTCAAGAGGGTTTACTGTCATTCCAGCCATATACACAGCACACAGTGCAATGAAACCACGTTTCCCAAGAAGCTTCAGTGCAAACAAACAACAACAAAAATAATGTTATCTGTCACAGTGAACAGATATTTGCCACCAACTGCAGATATTTCGTTTGAACAAGGAGATCTCAGAAATGTGTGTAAATGGATGGCACTGGTGTGTGTGTGTGTGATGTTTCCACAAATGTGTTTTTTAGGAGCATTTTCTTCAGGAGCGCATCAAGGTGAACGGGAAAGCCGGCAACCTGGGTGGTGGTGTTGTCTCCATCGAGAGGAGCAAGAGCAAGATCACAGTTTCCTCTGAGGTGCCCTTCTCCAAAAGGCAAGTGACTCGTGTTCACCCTTTATCACCTGCTTATTTGGAAAATGGTAAACTGGACTGGTCATTCTAGTCATTTAGAAGTTTGAAGGATATACATCCCATCCTGACCTGGAAAACGTCAGGTCATTGCACTGCAGCCCTCTGACTGAGTATTTTAATATAGTAAATCACCTGTGCTGCTAATGACAGTATTGCAAAATCCATTACACTGTAGAATGTGACACTGTAATGAAACTGATATACCTCATCAAATATGAGTGTTTGAGGTCCACTAGCTCTACCTAGTTAATTTGCATAATGTGATGTTTGTGAACTGAACTAAGGAACTAACCATAACACACACTGATGGTAGACAGACAGGTAACTGCTGCATGTTTAAAGTTAGATATGCAGCAGCCATGCATGCGTGACAGACTTTAAGTAATTTCTCATTTTTCAATGCACTAAGATTATTGTTACAACAGATATTTTTTTCCTAAACTTCCACGTATTACTCTGGTGATAGTGATAGTGTAGTAATATGGGCTAATGTTAAATCTTTGCGGTCCCGTCGTAACGTTAGATGTTGGACAACTGACTTTACCGGAGGCTGATAAATAGCATTCAGGTCATAGTTAGTCTCCTACTGCCAGACCTCTAATCTGACCCGTTGTCAGTTTATCTAGTCTGGATTTTATAACGCAGCACTACCACCTTGTCCGGGCAGGGGCAGGAACAGAAACCATTCTGTTAACGTTACGCTTCTTCATACTCCCGTAATCCCGGCCAGTTCAGCCACAGAACAGTTCGTCGACCACTGTAAATAGAGCAGAGTCCTGCACATCTCTAAAGTTACTAGTTTTCACTAAAGCCCCAGCCTTTGTCAGGGAAACACTGGACCCTAACCTGTCTGATGGGATGGGAGCTCTAGCACATCCTCTCTGTGCAGGTAGCGGCAGAGAAACATGGTGTTTGTCAGACAATGTTAGAGGTCTGATTCTGCCAGTATCAACCAGTTCCACAAAGATGACTGACTGTGATAATTGAATGTCTAAATCACTCCGTCTGTCTTCCTGTTCTTTCTGCCTCTGTATGTGTCTCGCCCTTTCTGTCTCTACTGACTTAGTACACTTGGTACTGCCAATATTGGTATCAGGATAAGCACCAAAAATCAGTCATGCTTAAAATTTCTCGGGAATATTTCTTGCTCAGAATGATAAGAATTTGAAGTCTGCATGATTTTAGTCTGAGGAATGTGATCTGCTGCTTGCTACGGTTCCCTCGTTTCTGGTTCTGTTGTGTTTGTGATGACAAATGTGACACAACACAAAAACACAGGCAGACTCTTCCACTCAAAGAAGACTCGGCTGTTTTTAGTTGGTTTACTAGTGTTAAAACATGCATAATGTACATGTTATTATTGACAGAAGTTTTAACCCTGTGAACCTGACATCTACTGTAGATAAACACGTGAAGAACTGTTAATGTGTTACCAGTGGACATTTCTTATTTAACAGTTGTGACATTTTGGGATATCAACTGTTCTTTGCTGTCTTGGCCAGAGTTGGAAGAGAAAATTGATATCTGCATCACTAACTGTGAAGCTATTGATGTCACGACAAGACTATGACCATGTGCCATGGTGTACATGCAATGATACACTGTCTTGTATCGACATTCAGTGCATCGGTCAATCAGCAGAAAAGCAAGTAACCCATCTACAGTTCCAGTCCTGAATTAGGTTTCTCCTTCTCTCAGATGGTCTGCTTTTCTATCACAGTAAACGGAAGTGTAAACATGACAAGTCGGAGTATAGGTTGCATGGATTGCATTATATTTCCTGTGTTGAAGTGAATAAAAGAAGATGACAATGGAGGTGAAATATTGTGAAGCTAATAGAGCAGTATGTTCAAACTTGACAGGACTGACAGTTTTTGTCTCCTGCTGTGCAGATACCTGAAGTATCTGACAAAGAAGTACCTGAAGAAAAACAACCTTCGTGACTGGCTGCGTGTGGTGGCGAACACCAAGGAGAGCTACGAGCTCCGCTACTTCCAAATCAACCAGGATGAAGAGGAGGAGGAAGATGAAGATTAAACTGATAATCCTGATTTTGTACATTTAAATAAATGTTGTTTACAGTACAGAAGCTTGTCCCAGGAATTTCTTAACTTCCTGTGGCAGTGTAACAGGACCGACATGGCTCACAGGTTAGCGGTCTCCCCTGATGACAAACTGTACAGTGGGTTTCCAGTTTTTCTTCATCATATACACACAAAGAATGGAACCGTGGACATAATTCTGAAAAGCTTATGTAGCAAAAACAAAATTCTGTACTTTCAACTCGGGACCATTCCACTGGTTTCACAAATACTAAATCGTAGTATTGCAAATCTCAACATTGAATTCACATTGTTTACCTAAATACCGGCCTTGAACATGCCACACCCTTATTACCAACTGACAGATTAACAGATGAGAAGTGAGAGAAACCAGAGTATTAAAAAAGGCCTCAGGTGACCGCTGTGTTTGGGAATAAAATGAGCAATTGGGGAGAACAGAGAAATAACTTGAGTGAGCCAGTTTTCCTAATGAAGTCTGTTCAGCTCTGTGTTGAACTCTTAACAGTGTTGCAGTATCAACTAATGGTTTGCAGCCTGACTCTGGGAGGCTGCTTGTTAGATTTGCCCAATTTGAGTTTATTGTATAGACAAATATGCATATCCTTATGATTCTATGTGTCAATTCAATATTTGATACATTCATAGTACTGTATACAATATGGTGTAAGACTTTAAACTATGTACCTTGAAATTTGATTTTTTTAACATGTTACATGGGCTTATTAAGCCAAAACATATGTTCAGACAGTATTTTGATGTATTGTTAGAATTAATCACACCCATGGTCAAATTAATAGTGATATTCAGGCTTGGGCAGTAACAATACATGTACGGGGATTACATAATACAAACGAAGTTGCCTGTATTCCAGTAAAGTGTCAGAAAAAGATGTAAGTAGATTAAATACATACAGTAAAAAAGAATTACAAGTAGGATTCCATTTTTAAAATAAACTAGTCTGTAAAATTGCACATAATGTTTCATAAGTGTTACACATTACTCTGATCTGAGGTGAACCTGAATGTGCAAGTGTGTGGTCTATCTGAATACAGACATTTACATTACATAATACTCATCTTGATATTTCTTTTCTACCATCTTTAATTGCATATGTTTGGTATTAAAGAAAGCTGGAAGTAATGACAGAATAGTATACTGAAAAATATTGCTATGGTTTCAGGAGATGCGTTTTAACAACTGGGACTAACAAATGTTGAACCAACATTTTGGCATTGTCAAGGTTTGAAGGTTAATATGTAAAAATTGGCCACATATTGAATTTATACTTGAAACCAATAGGGGCAGCACATCACCAGAGGAACTGCTAACTGTAGCTGTTAACATCTAACCATTAGTTAGCCGTGTACATAGGACTCCGGACTGGGAGCTCAAAGGGTATTCTGGGAAAGTACTGGTCTTCAATATAGATTTTTAAAAATTTCCTTGAAACTTTAGTAGGTGAGTGTTGATATTAAAAAAAATATTACTCCATTTAAGATTTTTTTAAATGATCAAATCTTTGCAACGTTTACTAGCTGCAATGTTACGACAAAATATTGATCTCAGTGCCTTCGCACAATGCACATCACAATTTTGAACTCAGCTAAATATCTGAATATAATATGCATAGCTGCCCTAGGCAGAAAGGTTGAAACTTAGCTATTGCAATTCAATTTTACCATTAGGTCTTGAGGCAGGCAACTGCTTTCATCATCAACCTCGCCCCTACATATAAAAATAACATCTCCTGACTTGGCAGCCTGTGGGAGAGGGGCATCGGTCAAGAAGTGATTGAGTAGTTGAAAATGCCTTTGATACCAGCCCAATAGCCAGGATAAAATATTGGTAGTTAATGTGTCTCCAAACTAATAACATGTAGATGATACAGCACTAAGGTAAATGGGACCATTACAGCCCAAGTGTAGAAGAGAAGAAAAATCAATTCATGTGAATCTTTATTTAACCATTTCAATGAAAAAACAATGTAACCCACAGAAATTTCACCATAAAAAAAGAATGCAGTACAAGTAGGAAAACACCTGTTTTTTTTTTTGTTTTAAAAAAGGACAAGCCTTTGTTTCAGCACACCTTATTACACTGAACCATTTCTACACATTGCATTGTTGGTTGTAAAAGTTCTGACCTGCTTGTAAAACCACTTAAGAGTGTTGTAGTAGTTAATATTACTCAAATGAGCAAAGACGAGAGCTAACAGACACTGTGGTCTTGGAAGGAGTGAGGTGTGCATCCTTGATCCAAACACTAAAGACGACTACAAATGGAATGCAACATTGAGTGGAGTGCACTAACTCAAGAGTGTCATGTTCCAATCCTGATTGTAGCCAATGACAGCTGGATACTGCCATATACACTAAATCAGACTGATGAACCGATCCTCTGAACAACACAAACAAGACTTCCATATCCTGAACATACATGTAGAAAAAGGCACAGATATGGAATATTGGTCTTTGAAAAGCCCTCAGTGGGAAAAGACTGAGGGTCCTGCTGTAGCACCCTTGAACTGTGACAACGTTATCATCTCAAATACTGCAACAAAGACAAAATAACAAGATACATGAAAAAAATGAATGTTTGGCTGTATTACAAAATAGAAAAGGGTTTTTGGGAAGCACTACTCTGCTAGGGTTGAAGTGCTCTGAGTAAACTGTTGCAGGTTTACTCGAGGTGGTAAGTGGAAATATTTTGTCCATTTATTGTGAATGCTGGATCCATCCATCCAGAAGATCTGTTCGTGTCCAGTCCCATTTTCTTTAATTTCAGTGTCCAAATTGGTGTAGAGCCAGTTTTCTGGCAGCTGAGATGTGTGGAGATCCTTCAAACTAACCCTAACCATCCTGCTGGTACATGAGAGGTACAACAGCAGCTGTTCCTGTTGAGCATTGCTGGTTTCTGCTCCTGTGAAAGGGTTGAGATGTTGCTGTTGGAGGCCCAATCAGATTGTTCGGGGGTTGTATTCAGGCAGCTTTTTCAGTTTCTCCTGTTCCTGCTCAGTGTCCTGTCTGGCAATAACCAGAGAGTGAGAATAGCCCATCACCACCTGCAAAAGTAAAAAGATGAACATGTCACGCCTTTCTTGAGTAAATAAAGTTGTTGTTGATAACCCCACACGGTCAGTGTGATGTAGTTTTGACTGTGCTGATATGCAGTAAAACAATTTTTTTTTTCAATAATGGATTAGAATGTGCAGGTGGCAAGCATCAATTTTACACTGAAAACATGAAAATGCCTGCTCCCATGATGGTTAAGCATGACAAAGTAACAAATACTGAAGAGTGTGTGGAAACTTAAGGCTGTTATTGTGCCAGCTCCATACACACAAGAGCGTGTATGGTCTGCTCATTGGTTGTAGCTAATTTTCTGGCTCCCCGATGTGTATGCAATTCAATTACATATTTGACTTGCTAGATATCCAGCTGACGTTGGTGACATGCCTGCTATGGGTGCTCTGTTCATGCATTGCCCCCCAAAAACCATTTAAAACTTTTATTCTGTGAGACAAAGGCAAGCAAGACCGTGATCTTTCATTTTTAAATCTTCAGTTGTTTTACCCAGCACAGGACTGTGAATCTTCTGAAACTTTTCAGAAGTTTTTGTGATATGAGAATGTTAAGATATACTGACTACAGTTGGCTCTGTAAGAGCCAGTGTAGAGAGAAAACCGCTGCATTTTCAAATTAGATGATCGGTGTGGACTCGCTAAGTGATGTATGATGTATTAAAAGTTCTCTCCTATGGAAGCTGATCAGAACTTTTCATTGACATGTCCATTTACCTGCTCAATATAGACTCCATCCAAGGTCTTAACCTCCTGGGCAGTGGTGGATGATTTGGGTTTGTTGTCTCCATATCCCTGAAGGACGAATGACAATATGAGACTGTTACAATCCAACTTATCCATCGCCAGTGTCGTGTAACAGTACCATTTGAAGAACAATGAATCTTGTAATGACTAAGCCATTACTGAGGTCTCAGATCGTACCAACTCTCCAAACGTGGGTGATGGTCCCCAGCTGATCGTACTCTCATCTGCAGCGATAACAATACTGCTCTTCCTGTACAAACATGAATGTGGAATTACAGATGGGGATTGGAAAATGTATAGTCATTAGCCAGTGCCTAAAGGACAAACACTTTCTCTCACCAACAGCATTAACTGGTGCCAATGAGGCCACATAGGCCTTATGTAAACATACTGTATATTACAGAGTATCCCTGTACTTTGGTAGCCAGGTCTGTGTGTGTGTGTGTCAGCCTCATGATCACAGTATGCTTCAAACTGCCTATCTAATGTTCTAACAATGTCTGAAACCCCCCTGAATGATATCCTTTGTAGAGTAGTGGAGCACATGGGCTTTAGATACATCAATAATCAGGTATCTGACCCTTGGTGAATCATCAAAACAACAAAATGACCTGCACACAAATAGAAACACTCACCATGGCACAGATAGGCGCTTAGAAATAATGTCACTACTCACCCACATGCCAGACTGCGAATCTTCCAGCCACACAGATCCTGCACAGCTTTTGGGTACATGGTTGACTCCCTGGAAGTGTTTGTCACCCCCCAGAAGAACAGCCCCCCTGCAAAAAAAACAGCAGATCATCAGACATCTACCAGTACAGAAGCACACATCCAACTTCATTTATATGCTGCTTTGACTTGACCTAACACTTGGTATTCTGTATTCATTTATATTGTATTTATTACAAATTAACTTAATTATGTACATGAATCAATAAAATCCAGTCAGATACTCAAATGAGGATTTTTCTTTACAACTAGGGTTGGGTACCAAAGTTGGTACTTTTAAGGGTAATGACCAAATTCTAGTCTGTTGCAGATAATAGTTTCAGTACTCACTCAACCCTACTTCTTACCCATCTCACTAACAGCAAAGGAACACTGGTAGCCTGTACAGATCTGACTGGCACCACGTCCAGGAAAGTCAAACAATTTGACCAGTCGAGGAACCATCTCGTCCTTCTGCTCTGTGTGACCCAGACGGCCGTAACCACCAAAACCCCAGCTGAACACTCGCTTCTGAGAGTCCAGGACCAGCTGAGCATGCACGCGCACAAACACAAACACAAACACACAGTTTAAATACTCAGTGTGAAGGATAATGGCATTTGTTTGTGTGCTTGTGAGCAGGGCTATACAGTGTGACACTGTAATGGATGACTTTGGTAGCAACCGTTACTGTGTAATTTGAATTGGTTCTAATAAGAGTGATGAGCTTATTTTCTCACCGTATGATTAGCCCCACAGGACACATCTCGGACCACCACGTTGGGCACAGGCATGACCTGGCCATCCTTGGACTTCTCAATGAAAATGGCGACACGACGAGCGATGAGCTCACAGTCAAACTCGATGCGCTGGGCGCGAGCTATGAATTTTCCATCACTGTTGTGACCTGAAATGAGCGATACAAATATAAAAATGTTTTAATAAAAAACAGCATGACCTGACCCATACTATATTTTAAGGCTGAAACTGTTTCTTATTGACCTCACATAGGGCTGATGGTAAAAAAAAAAATCTATAATAAACATTCTTTGGAAAACTTCACTCAACACACTTCAAACAAAGCTGACATATTAAAAATAATAGACGTGTTTGCACACTGTGAGCGTACCCAGTTGTCCGTACTCTGGGCAGCCAAAGGAGTACAGGTTTCCTTTGCAGTCCACCACCATGCTAAATTCTGCACCACAAGCCACCTTCACCAGGGGCTGGCCATTGTATGAAATCTAGAGGGAGAGACAGAAAGTAGATACCTCCAAATCACTTTTTGCATTCTTTCTCAACCATATTTTTGACTTTCACCACAATTGGCAAAGTCATGTCATGCAACCTGTGCACATCATTTGGCTATGTTAAGATACCCAGTCAGGCTAGTAAGTTTCTTATGGGTGTAGCTTTGGGTGTTGCTATTGTTGTGGTAATTACTACAGTTATGACTGTTGGAGGCTGTGACACGGGTCTTCCTTTGCAAACCTGCCCGGACCCGCCATACTTAAAACCACATCCGACCCATTTTCCAGCAAGTAGCACAAATTACATTCCGAACCCGAGCTGACCCACCAAGTGATACCTACGCCCGACCCGCACCTGAAGAAAAAATTAGATGGATGCAATTTTTAAAAATGAAAGTAAGCTAGCGTGGGGAGTTGGAGTTCTGTGAGGGCGTGAGCACACATGAATAAGCTCATATGAAATATATGATAATGCTTATCATTTTGAAATGCAGGCATATTTTTGTACATGTGTCACTTGTAATGATACATCTCTTTTTTTTGCACGTGGCAATCGCAAAACCCGACCCGTGCTCTCCAGGCGTCCAACACAGTACATTATTTTTCATCTGTATCATCCAAATTGGGCAGGTCAACCGTCGGCTGCCCAAGGGTACCCCAACCCCTGCAGGACTCTGGGCTGAGCGTTGTTGTGAAGTTACTCCTGATCTCTTGTGCTGTTTGATATCATCTACTATGAAACTTTATGTAAGCACCACTGCAACTAATATGGCTTCAGTTTTTACAATGCAATCTTATCCAGGGACAATAGCTTATCACTGTCAACATTAACAGGAAAACTTAGCAGGATATATCCACTCAAATCACAACAGTGCAGCTAACAGTTCTGACAAAAAACTTTGACAATTCAATTATAATCTACTAATATGAATTACAATATTATACTAAGCTCATGCTATTCATGACATTTGTGTGACACTGATGTCTTACCGGTGCTGGGCTGAGGACTGCATCAGTCTGGCTGCCTTGGCCAAGCTGGCCCAACTTGTTCTCACCAAAAGAGTATGCAACGCCATCCTCTGAGGAGAAAAACTGACATCAGCAAACACAGCAGCGTATTTACAAACTCTTACTTTCTGTCCCCCGTTTTCAATACATTAAAAATATTTTTTGTCCCAGTGATGACCAATACAACCAAACTCATTTTGTATGAAATAATTATGACCCCAGATTAAGCTTGTGCCAATTGGGGATCGGATCGTATACTGACAAAGTAATAATTGTTAAATTAAATCATCATTGTTTTTTCCTCCACAAATATTAAGGCAATAACAACTTACAACCACATCCAAGATAAACTAAATCTCTAGAATCAATGAATGTGATCAACCAACTACAGGCACTTTTAAATAAGAGCGTTCCTGAGAGTTCCTGCCTCAGCTGGACAGTAAACTTATTCTATTTCATATGTGCCATACACATATGTGCATTTAAATATGTTTTTGGTTGGGCAGCCTATCAGCCAGCTGTGCCCTATAAATATGTACAATTAGCAAGTGAATTTCAAAGCAGCAGTCTACAGTGTTTTCCCCTGATCTGACACATCTCCGTTCTTCTTCTGCCTGCTCACAAAACGTTTGCTCTGCGCTCATCAAGAGTAGTTAATGTTATGATTTGGATTGTGATATCAAAAATAATGTTACACAGAACATGATGCTATGATGTGGTCTCACCAAGAACAGTCAGACATTGAAGAGGTCCTTACTGATTCACATCTTTAACACAGCTTGCAGATAGGCTGGGGATATGATGTGTGTTACCCAGATAGCAGAAGGATATGATGTGTGTTACCCAGATAGCAGAAGGAAATCACACAAATACCCTAAATATTAAGTTTCTTTGACACTAAGCCCATGTCATTCATGCTACCCTGAACATCAAAAATACAAGCTACCCTGACAATAACTTGCAGTATGGCTCAGCCTACCTGTGAGAGCCAGGGTGTGATTGCGTCCACAGGCTGCAGCAACAATCACATGATCTGCTAGGGCCTCGATTAGCTTGGGAGCCTCCAGACGTTTGGTGTCACCATGACCCAGCTGCCCTTTGTCATTACGACCTGTGGAAGCCAGAAACCAATAACTGCTGATAAGTATTTTTTTTTATTGACAAGTAAATGCTTCCACTCTTACAAATCTGCATACATATCTGCTTAGTTACAGTAAGTACAGAGCTGTATTTGCTGGGGATAATGTGTGCCAACATTTTTAGCACAAAATCATTTGCACCCTAATTCAGCATGTTACTTACCCCAGCTCCACAGCTTGCCCTCAGTGGTCATGAGAAGACTGTGTGCAGCACAGGAACCAGCCACCACACAGCTAACCTGGACATCATTCAGACAGCCGTAGCGGTGAGGACCCCACAGGTTCTGACCCAGGTTGCGGAAAGCAGCTGGAAACATGCAAGACCACACATTGAAACACGTCAATGTCTGTTTTAAATCCATCAATCCGAATGTAGATATTGCATGTTTTTTAACACATGGTATTAAAACATTTTCAAGCGTCAATAGTTTTGATAACCTTAGTGATCAGATGTATACAGTGAGCTCATTTATTCAGTCATGAAAAAGCAGTTTTATGGCTCTGTGCTCTTCGCTCAGAACTGAACCAAGCAAACCTGCTTTACTGACCTTTGTCAGCTGAGCTATATACTGCAAGTAAGGCCTGGAATATACTTCCAAATGGATGCATACACAGCGATGTTGTAGTTTTGTTTATACTACCCTCTGGAATCTGCATTCCAGGTGCGCACAGATGTATGCCGAGCTTGTTGTAATGTAGTGGCCACACAAAATGGAGATACGTGGATCTCCACATACAGCTTATGTGTACACACCCCCTGATTGCGGCATTACGTCAAGTGTAATATCATCTTAAGTGAACCACTGAAAATTACTGTTTTTTTTTGGTACGAGGCACAGTGTCTTATCCCCCTAGACGTTTGTGTATTTCACCCCCCTAGAGGTGGATTTTGTACCCCCCTTCCCCCCTCCCCTCCCCAAGATGCTTTTTGTCCATGCAGCTGCTCCTGCTGACACCCCCAACCTCCCCCTCCAATCTCAACAAAGCAGATTTATCAGTGTGTACCAGAGACTGTGCAGCAGAGACTAAACCGCACAGTATACAGCCTGTCCAAGGCATCAGTGGACCAGCTGCAGGGGGCAGCACAGAACATGCATACATATGAAAAGACATTACTGTCACAATAAATTAAGGGATCTCACTGTGTCTAACACATATGTGGCCTGTGCATTCCGAACAAAGAGACACAGGTATGTCTAATGTGTGGTCAGTTCATTCTCTACTGCTGACACACTAGAAAACCTGATCAATCTTTACTGGATTGTGTCTGGCTAAAAACCTTCAACATCTCATCTACACTCCACACTCAGGGCTGAAAGAAAACTTCACCAAAAATCTAATTACAGGGGATCAATATTCATTACACTGCATCACAACTTAAGTGAGGACTACATTCTGATTGAGATCTTACAGGTTTATCACATTCTGTCATACATTTTGAAATCATATGGGCAGACGTTTTAAATGACTTTTATGATAACCATGTGATATTTCACACACCAATTAAGCATGGAAATCATAGTAAGATGCATCAGCTGATAAAAAGGGGACATCAACAGACACAGCTATCCATCCTGCTCTGAACATGACCCAGCTACTTGACATAATAAAATACTCTACCTTGTTGTTTAGGCACCTCCTTTCTGCCAATCAAATCCCAGTTGGTTGCTCCAAAGATGAGCAGTTGACCTTTGACCTTTGGGCACTCAAGTTTCTGTAGAAAGGACAAAATGAAGTCACTTACAATAACAATAATCGTCACGTGTTGTTTTCTAAACTCAAAAGGCAGATATTTCCAAAACAGCTGGATCACAGAATTTGGAAGGAATATTTTTACATTGGGGACACTCGTGTAATCTCGAAACACTTTTATTCCCCAAGTAAGTTTTTTGCGGTCACCAAGTGAACACAAAAACTGATCCTGCAGGAAATAGTTGCTTTCACTGATCAAGGATAAAGAAAACGTCATTCCATGCCAACTTTCAGGATATCCTGCATGACATGGGGAAAAAAAAGACCAAGTGGCCGACTTGCTGTCTGAAAGTTACTGTACTGAGGTCACGATTCAATATTCTGAATTTAAACTCTAAATAAATAAAAGATATAAATCAAAGAAATAATTTAAAAATACATAATCTGACAGTATTGTGAAGACAGAAAAAAAAAGTGTTTTCAAACCCACTATTTTCTCTTTGACGTCATCTGCCACAGTGACAGGCTGGAGACCAGACTTGGCAGAGGGCTTGCCAGATTTCTTGTTGTTCTCCTGCTCAAAGTCAAATTCATCGTCGCTGCTAAAGTCTCTCTCTTTCCTTTTGCCGCTGACTCTCTTCTTCTTTATCCCACCGTTACCTGAGACATCTGTCACCTTCTTCCGTGGCATTTTTCAATCAGAAGCTGTGTGGGAAAGAGACAGTGATCAGTTTATACAGGATCCAACAACAATGTGTAATTAAATGCTGGAACTCTACTCGACACAATGAAACTAATCATTTAGGGAGATAATGGGCCGCAGCAAGGAGAACCACTGTGAGCAAATTGGAGATATTAAATAAAGCATAACAAAAGTATAATGCTATAATAGTTTGCTTCGGATGCATGTCTATACAATTTCAACAACAGAAGCATTCATGTTTGAAGAATAGCACGACACGTTTAAAATAACGTATGGCGCAATGAAGATGCTCCAAATGGGGGAAAAGGCTGATATAACATGCGTAACACATCAAATGAGTGGAAAACAAAGTCATGAACCGACTGTGGAAGAATGGACACTAGCTACACAATAACTTTCACACTTCGGCTTTTCGCTGTTCGTTAAATCTAGGAAATTCAACAAGTGAACAATTCAGTCTCTACTGCCTGTAAAACACACATACTTAGCGCTACCGATCAGGTGAGTGTATGTGTCTTTAAACGGGTTGAACTAAGCTAAACTAAGCAGATGTATTATACGCTCAAGTGACATTAGCCCTGGTTGCCTCTATTGTCGACAAGCGGCATTTAAATGAAAATTGACGATGCTCATTTAAAACAATAGGGCAATGGCAGTTTAGTCAGTAACCAATGGAAAGAAACCAGAAACCAAACGACAAACTAAAGCGTGTACCGGTGTCCGTCTGGTAGCAAGCTGCTAGCATCATTAGGCTAAGCAGCTAACCACTGTCGTTCTTTGTTCACATAATGGTTGGGTAGCAGGCTAGCTGACGTGCTAACGCTCAACTTGTAAAGTTATAGAGCTAGCCGCTAAACAAACGAGCCATATAGCGTTCGTATGCTACACAGAAGTGCATAACTCTATCGACACCAGAATTTAATAAGTTTAATGATTAGCGTAAAATTAGCTAAATAGCTGGCAGATAGTCTTCATTAAGCTAACGTTACCTCGCTACTGTAAGCTAACAGGAATCTAAGTAAAGACACGTTACATGAAACGATGCTACAATACAAACTTTTGAATTATTTTCTTCCATTGGATAAGCTTTACGTTTAGCGCCCGTACAGCCTTCGAGATTTCGAAAGAAATGTTATTTGTAATTCGATAAAGCTAACAATAAATGAATGTACCGGTGATTTCCTGATTCAGCAGCTCTCTGCCCGTCTCTGGTTTGATTGATTTGAACAAAAGAAGCTGCAGTCTGCTTTTACACCACGTGGTATGCATTAAGTATTCATACAGGAAACCAGGCACTCACTAATGCGTACAATGAGCGTAGAAATACTCCGGGCTATGACGCAAAAACAAGGACCTGACCTGTTTCTAAATTGTAGTCGAAAACAACTTAGCAGTGGCGCTGAAAACAACACTTCATCTGAAGTTTGAACGTTTCTCAGGTAGAAACTTGCTTCTGGAACCAAATTACAGGTAATAGTAAAA
>CAEMYA010000352.1:221063-234900 GCA_903131615.1 Diplodus sargus
AAAAAAAAAAAAAAAAAAAGGTGGTTCAAATCAGTGAGAAGACCACAATGAAAATTTAGAGTATGGAGCTTCAGAATGAATGGAAACCTAAAACCTCAGTGACCTTCATATCATCCAACTCTGAATATGTTTAAAGCAGAAAACCACCAGGCAGTGAATTAAACCTTGACCTACTACATCTGTTTTTAATCAGTCACCAAAGATTTGCAACATGGTGTCAACTAACTCGTGATAACAAGAAAGCTATGGAGCTACACTTGTAGTTCCAGTGAATAGATTTGTACACTGTTAGAAATGAATGTCCTGTATCTAAATATATGATGTCCAATTGGAGTGTAGTCCTTTAGTGCATTGTCCTGTGAACGTCACAGGATGGTACCTGCAAAACATAAGCTGCAAGAAGAAGACTACACTGTCCCCCTCTTACCACATGTGATCATCTCACACAGTGGCGGACACAGGATGTTAGAGGGGCGGAGGTGCACAAATAAAAAGGGCACCAGCTGTATGTGGTGGGGCAATAGAGTGCAGAAAGAGCACTCAAAGTGTACTTTTGAAGGTACTTCACCACGTTTTTGACCAGTGGAAGGACAACCTAGAAGGCACTGTTTTATTAAATTTTTTTAACCATATATGTTTTATCTACCACCCAAGCAGCATTTTTAAAAACATGGGGGCACCAGTGATCTCACATCACATTTGCTATTCAACTCGCTACTTCGGGATGCAGCTGAAACACGTCGTTTGTGAACATCTTGATATTGATTTGAAGACAATGACATGGCTTGCAGCTAGCTAGTATTGCTTTTGAAAATTGAGTCAGATTATATTTATTGTCTGTCAGCCATACGCAAAAAGTTATTGATTATGAATCTCACTAGTATAACGTGAGCCACGTGGACTTATCACCTGTTGGTATAAAGTCATATCTAAAGTTTGTCTGATCTACTGGAGTAGTAAATGTTTCCATTGTATAAGAACCTTATGCAATTATTAAAAAAAATCCAGGTATTTGTAAAGGTTTTGCCAGGGAAATAGTGTAACTGATCGATTGTGTGAAACTTTCTAATTTGATCGTAAAACACATGAAAAATTAAATGCCTGCTGTCCATTATCAGGAATTAATGGACTCTGTTGAGGCAATTCTGGCCTCCCCTTTGACCATTAATTCCTGATAAAAGACTCCTCAACCTTTGCATGTATCTTATCAGATAGTCAAAATGAAGATTTATTGTGTGTGTATAAGTTATGAAATTAAACCTAAACCAAACCATATGATACATTATATTCATTACATTTTTATAATTTTTTTCAGGCTGTCAATATAACACGTTCATTTCAATTAATTAATCATAGAAAAAAATTTAAAAATGTAGATAAATAGTTACGAAGTTGGCAAGATGTGAACCACAACACCCTCCTATGGTTGACACAGAACATTTTTGGTGGTTGAATGCCTTGTCCCTTGTATATTGTATCTAGCTAATATATTGTAATACAGTCTAATAATATAAAATGTGTTGTCTTTCCAAGTCAAGAATTTAACTTCGGAAAAAAAAAAAATGTATATGGCATGAAAAAAGCAAGATAATCATAGTTCTTTACTCAAATGATCATAGATGAATGAGAGGCAAATGCAACCCCCAAATTTGAAATGAATCCCCCCAAAAATCTAAAATGCTAATGACCCCCCCCCCAATACTAAAGTGTTATTGGTGCTCTCAGAAAAGGATAAGGAAAAGCATAGATCCATGGTTGGTAGAGTCCAGAGGACACTGCGCAGACATTTTTACTTTTTAGCCGTTGTTTAATGTGCAAATATTTAGTCAGACCCTTTGGTTTGGATATAAATGTTTCATCAGTTGCTGTATCCAGTTGCATCAGTTAGAGACTCCACTAAAGACAAACATGACATTTGGGAGATGTGTTGGCAGGTTAGCAGATAAAGAAAAAAATGGACATATAAAATTCACAGTTCAAAGCAAAACATCTTTATTACATCTTTTTGGTTATCCTCTGTCACCCACACCTTTCACTATACACATTGAAATAACCTTACAATCATCCTCAGTAATCATAACACATGAAGCCCTTTCATACTGGAGGTTACAAATCTAGTTGAGACTTGTCTTATGTCTAGAGAGCCTTTCAGGCTCACAAAGCCTATTTATGCCCAGTAGAGAGCAGCACTGATACATATGCAGTTCCACAACTCTTCATCATTGCTCTTTTGATGAAGTTCATGGTCCCATACACTTTAAGAGGGAAGACAATTTACATCAGCAGCGAGGAAGACTGGCTTGTCAATGAGACAGGGCATCAAAAATCAAGTGAAAAATGTGGCCAAAATAAAATCTGCAAGATGACAACAAATGAAGAAATATGGACAACTGATGAGAGATACATAGACAGTAGAAATAGTGACAGTTCCATTTCATCAGATTGCAACAAACAAGTCAGATTGATGAAGACAACATACAAAATATTAGAATCTATGGAGATATGTCCATACAATGTAATGTTAAAAGGGATTATAAATAAGGTCATCATAGATATGGCATGATGGAGCACGTTTCAGATCTTTATGAAGAAAACCATTAACAGGAATAATGTAGCTACTGAGACCAGGGCCAGTGTCACAAAAGCTTAAGCCCCCTAACCCCTTTGTGAAAATGAACCACTGCTAAGAAACCCAAAACAACTATGACTTTTGCAAAATAACTGTATCAGAATCTTGTCCCTCTAGTTAGCACCAAATTACATTTTTCTCATGAAACTACAGGGATACTATTAGGAGTGATACAACCTCTCTAAACAACAAAGGTTCAACTTGAGAGCAGAACATATATTGCGTACCCAGTGCATCCTCCTATAACCTACTTAAAGAAAATAATCTAAACTCAGTACTTGTCATCTCCAGCCCAGACTAAAATAACAAAGTAAAATAATAAGATCAAACACTCTAAATCAGTCATTCTCAAAATGGCGTCCGCAGACTCCAGGGGTCTCTGAGGGGGTTCCAGGGGTCCCCAGCATAGGGGAGGGGAAACTAATTTATTTCCACTATAATTCCATCCATAATAGTGCTGCATGATAAGGGAAAATAATGCGTTACAATTTTCATTTTTACTGTAAAAATGATTAAAATCACGATGATGTGATAATTGTTGCAGTCTGTACCAAACAAACATGTTTTCTCACAAATGTAGAAAAAGATTTGTAGGCCAAGACATCTCTACAGCACTACAGCACTTCATTACAATGCTTTTGGAACACATTCTTATCAAAAGGGTGTCTGTGGTCTAAATTGTGTTAGTTTAGGGGTCCTTGAAATAAAAAAGTTTGAGAATCACTTCTCTAATCTCCGGACCACCACTGCTCCCACCCCTTCCTCACCTCTGTAGATGTTGTTGATTTTTAGGCTCTCCACTCCTACATAAAACAGTGGGTAGAGGAGAGGGAAAGCATACCTGGCCATATGTGACATGCAGTCAGCCTAATAAAAACCCACTGTGTTTTCATTTTTAGCTGTAGAATGTAAGTTGCTAGAACCTCAGATTCCTCCCCAAAACCCCAAGACATGACTTCAATATCCTCAAGCCCTGTGGTGAGCACAAATTCTAACTGACTAAAGAAAAACTGACTCTCATAGATAATGTGAGTGGGAACCTTAGTCCTGGATTCCTTTTTTTGATCTTAAGGCACCTATCACTTCACTTGTTGATGCATTTCTTTGCATATAGTGGAAAGATAATTTACTTACAATATAAGTAAACTTGTGTATGTAACATTAGTTCATATTATGATTAAAGCTAATTCAGTTTTAAGTATTTGTTGTTTCTATAGGGCCTTATCATCAAGCCACAGTATTTAATAGGAATTTTAGCTTGGCCACTTAGTTCCAGTAGAGGATGATTTAAATGCTACACAGTATAAAACTTTGTGGTAACAGCTTATTTTTATTCCTTACCTGTTTGAACATGAACATGAGACAAAGTGAGATCCATAAAGACATGGTTTTCCTGGTTTACTATGGATGAGCATGACTGGAATTATTCATTTTAGAAATACAATCCAATTATATATCCTGTCATGTCACCCATGCACCCGCACTACAATGAACCCCTCAGTAATGACTGCAGTAAGATTACCGGGGTCAATTATGAGCATACAGTATGTTGTGATACAAAATAAGGACTTGAATAAAAAAGAAAAAAAAGAAACTGTAAAATGAGAGGATGTGAATATCTTAAATAGCGTATTTTCAGATTCTGCAACTGTTCATTCAAAAACCAAGGTGCTGTTAAGCAAGGCACTTTACCACCAGCTAAACCTGCAGACCCTCTCTGTTAAAGTCTGTTGTTGACCTGGACTTCTGGAACCTGAGGGCCTAACATAAACCAGGTCTTGGTAGCCCAGTGATCTGGATAGGGTCTGACTTGAAGTGTTGTACTTCAGAATGATCAGGTGTGGACAGTCCTCAGTTACAATCCCAGGAGGCTTTTACAGCAATTCCACTAACTGCCTGCTGCTCATTCCAAGTTTTACTAAGTTTTCTTGCAATTCCACAATTTTACAAATGGGTGTAAAATATTGTCCTGCATTCATATAACTTTTTGCTCACACCTAGCTTAACCATGTCATGTGATCTGCTATTCAGTACACTTTAAGAACAGATATTACTACCCTAACCCTGACCCTCATTTGAGACAGATTTACACATAGCGGAAAGATGTGCTTTGGTCTGATGAGTCCACATTTCATATAGTTCTTGGAAATCATGGAAATCTAGGCCAAAGGGCACCACCAAGATTGTTACCAGCCCAAAGTTGAAGAGCCTGCGATGGTATGTGGATGTGTTTATGCCAATGACAATGTAATTTACATATCTGTGAAGGAACCATTAATGCTTAAAGGTACATATAACATATGCCGCCATCCAGATGATGTCTTTTTCAGGGGCATCCCTACTTATTCCAGCAAGACAATGCCAAGCCACATTCTGCATGTGTTACAGCAGCGTGGCTTCATAGTAGGAGAGTGCGGGTAGTGGACTGACCTGCCTGAAATCCAGACCTGTCTCCCACTGACAAATACAACAATGGAGACTTTGAAATGTTGAACAACTGAAGTCATAGATCAAGCAAGAATAGGTAAAAATTCTAATTTGAAAGCTTCGACAATTAGTGTCCTTAGTTCCCGAACACTGAGTATTGTAAAAAGAAACAGTGATGTAATACAGTGGTGAACTAATGTGAGTGTTCAATGGTGGTCAAACGTTTACATACATATATATCATAGCAGTCTTGAGTTCCAATGATTTTTACATTTCTCATCTTTCTGTGTTGGAGAGAGTGGAACACAAACTACTTTGTCACAGACAACATTCATGAAGTTTGTTTCAATAATTAACTTATTATAGGTCTTCTGAAAATGTGACCAAATCTGTTGGCTCAAAGTAGACATACAGTAATTTGAATAATTGGTAAATGTCTCTTGGCCATTTTCACCTCAGTTAGGTGCTTTTGATTTCCACCCACAAGCTTCTGGTATTCCTCTGGCTGAATTTTTAACCACTCCTCTTGACAGAATTAGTACAGAATAAGGGCGCACTCACATTAGGGAGTCCATACTGTGCCGAAGCACGTTTGACCCTTAAAGTCCAAGTTGTTTGACTAGTGTAAGTGCTCCGTACCGTGCTCAGGTACACGGGTGCGCAATGTATAATAATGGGTAAGACTCCTGTATAATTGCATAATCAAGAAATCCAGTAATATGAGAGGGCCGTCTATGACCAAACCATCCAAAATAAGCGACAATAAAGTCAGCAAAGTCAAGTTCTTTGAGTTGTTCTCCATTGTTCTGCAACTGCGCTACGATGTGATGATGTATGTACAAGAGGTTACTGTGCTAAGGACCGGTTTGGGCCAAAGAAATGTGAGTACAGGCCAGCGGGGGACTGGGGAGGTGGGTCAACGGTGCTTTGGCACGATATGGAGCAACTTGGCCAAATGTTAGTGCTCCTTAAATTTGTTGGCTTCCTGTAGCAGACTTGTTTCTTCAGTGGTCCACATACCTTCCATGGGGTTCAAGACAGGACTTAGGAAGACCATTCCATAACCTCAATTCTAGCCGCTTTGAACTGCAATCAGAATCACTCAGTATTTAAGAGGCCATGCTACAAATTTCATTCACACAACTTTGTATAATCACTTAAACTGATCATTCAAGTTACTGTATATAAATTTTTGATCCACCTATAATAAATTCATTATTGAACCAAACTTCATGTAGAATTTTTCTGTAGAAATCACCGGAACTCAAGACTGCCATTTGTGTATGAAAACTTTTGACCATGACAACAAATTCAATAAAGTTAATCGGTTTGATCATTAAATATCTAGTCCTTACACCGTCTTCAATTGAATGTAGGTCAAAAGGGATTTGCAGTAATTGCCTTGTTTTCCTAACATTTTTGGAATCAGTTTAGTACTTATACCGTTTGAGACACATTTTATATTACCCTTGCTGATCTTTGATTCCCCATAGTCCCAGTGCTTTGTCACGTTTGTCCCTCCATCTCCACCACCAGTGCATTTACCAATCTCAGTCTTAATGAGGACAATGCTATGGCTCTCCTGTTTCAAATGAAACGCTTCACTGGTCTGTCTCTATAGTCAGTGCTGAACACAGAAGCAAAAATGGCTACATTCAGTAAAAACAATACCTGTTTATAGTGATTCAAGGCTTTGGATATTTCCCAAATCAGTCTGTGACTCAAGATAGCTCAATTTTGCTCTTAGATATGACATGGTAAGAGCTTGAGAGTGTGGCTCTTTGACTATCCCCACCACTAATCTCTCCTTACTGTCATGTTTTGTCGAGCTCTCTCTGGGATACCTAGAGTTCATCTGAGCAAGAATTTTCATGAAACGCTTGCATTATATGTAATTAATTTCCCCTTCCCTCCCTCTCATCAGTCAATTCCTTCCTCTTCATCTCCTTTGCTGCCCTTGCTGAGGCGCTGGAAGCAGTGGACTGTGGAAGCCAGGAAGAAGCTGGCCATGATGGCCACCACTGAGACAGAGATGCCGGAGAATATAACAATGAGGTAGTCAGTTATGGTGAGGGTTCCACGGCACTCTCGAAAACTGTCTTCAGTGAGTAAACTGAGGGGGACACGACGCCCATCCAGAGGCAGGGAGCATTCTATTCCTTCCATACCTGCGAAGAGAGAAAACAACAAGAAAACCAGCTGACAGACAACCAAGAAAATTTAGCACCTAAGCAAAATATAAGGCCTCAAAATGAAAGGAGGTTATCTCTGCAACTGCAAGCTCTATATGAATTAACTTGTATATTAATAAAGGTATCATATTAGATATATCTGTAGAGGTATAAGCATCAGCAAAGATGTTACTGAGAAAATCGTTATAGAACACATAAATTAAAGATTTCATTTCACAACAGAAATGTTACACACCCTGTGTAGCCTCAGATGTCTTTAGTCCTCCAGTGTACAGAGCACACAACAGAACACTTCCAGATCCAGTCATTTTTATTTTGATATTTTTATTTTCAGTTTTCTAGCCTTTTTCCCCACATACATTTTGCCCAAAATACAATGGGTGATAATAATTTAATAATTTAATGGCAATATGGGTGTTGGGCCTCGCATTACACAAGGCACAATTAAGTAGTGTTTATGCAACATTAAAAGGGAGATTTAGGTAAAATTTGGCTATCAATAATAATTAATGATTATCAGGGATAATTATTAATTATAATAAATAAGATGATCCAATTTACATTAGATCACTTCGGGCACCACTCTTGAAGAAGGAAAAAGATAGCAAATTTACTAAATCGGTCTCATAAAAATATAACAATTAACTTAATAACTACAATTTACCATAACAGCTAGTAATGGTTGAAGGATTTTGGAGTTCTTGACGGTGTAGAGGTTGGCAACATTCACTCTTGTACAATCTTAAATAGACAGCAAGAAGGTTCAGTAGACTTTTATTCAACACAATGATGAAAGTCACACAATCTAACTAACATGTACTAGATACACGTGTGTATGTGTGTGTGTGTGTGTGTGTGTGTGTGTGTGTGTGTGTGTGTGTCAGAACAAAGAAACAATAATATGCTCCAGGCCCAAGGAATGTGTGTGTGTGACGTGATGCCAGGTTATAGAGGATGGTCAGTTGCATGCAAAGACCCTGAGTCTGTGTGAAGCATCATTCGACTAACATAAAATTAGTTGCTAGGAAAACTAACTACCAACAACCTGACCTGAGATCACAATAACAGCAAACAGTGAAAAAAACACATAAATTGAACACATATGCATTACATCAACCAGAGTTTAAAGTCCTGTTCTTAGCTGTACAATGCTATGCTATCTAAGCCCAGTTTAACATGACCAGTCTTTGAATAAAAGGTGCTGGTGGTTGTAGGAGAAGGTTCCAATGTTGTTTTGCTGTGCAAGGACTGACGAAAGTCGGCAGAGGAGGAAACACTTTGTTTCTCTCCTTTGCAAGGATAGCAGCTCGATGCTAACTTGCTTATTCCTCAGATTGTGAAGTTAGCTGGCAAACTTTGTATCGCTGGTGCTGGTGCTAGTGCTAGTGCTAACTGATCTGGAATGGGAGGGCCTGGCAGGACCTTGTGTCGCTGCAGTGAGAAGTTCTTTGGGCCTGCTGCAAACGCAGCTTGCAGCTCTCTGCAGCTGTTGAAGGAGTAGAAGGTGCTGAAGTTTTGACTATCTGATCAGAGGGGGGTCTTTCACCCTGACCAATAGTAGCTTAAAGCTGAATTTTGCATCTAGATGTGAAGAACGGGGAATTCTGGGACACTGAGTTCAGTTCGGAGACCTTTTTGAAATCCACAATGAATGAATTCATCAGTGGGTGCCAACATCCCCCCTTTGGTCTCAGGATGTCGCTTGACGTGGGATCCTAAGATCACAGATCCGCAATAATCCATAGTTTGAAGGAGTTCATCCATCAGTTCATTAATATTGGTAGCATCTGGGCAGTTCAGTAACCAGCTGGTCATCGGCTAACTCTCTATCTTGGCTAAGCAAGAATCATGAATAGAACAGCAAGAACAGAAGTTACACAAAAGAAAAAGAAAATCCAGCTAAACGCTATGATTATGACATTGAATTCACTAAATACATGTGATACTCAGTTTATATCTGGGTTAGTGAGAACAGGAAAGTTATGTCAACTTGTTAGGGTGAGATGCAAAGCATGGCACCTACAATGACATAGTAATTTCTGGAGTGTCCAAGAGTGTTTGTGTTCACTCCTTAGATTTCAGTGCTGATTACTTCAAGTAGTCGTCAGACTTATTTTGGTAGACTTGCATTTTGGTTCTTCAAGTGGGTTTTTTCTGCAGAAGGGTGTCACAAATGTGAAAGTCCAAATGACTGTATCATGGTTTTGTTGACAGTATGGCAGTGTTGTAAAACAGTATTGGACGAGGACATGTGTATGTCTTGTTCTGTGAGGTCAGAATGCAGTGTCCTAAGCTAAGGTTTCTAACTGTTCATTCACAAAAAAAAAAAAGAAATACAACGAAGGAGCTATCTGAAGTGTATTTACGAAGTTGGACAGTGGTGTCTGTCCAATCAGAATTTAGTCTCAATAGCAGGGTTTATTGGCTATTACTAAATTCAGAATAATTGAGTTTGCTGCTGTTGCTAACAAAACTCCAAGGTTTCCTGTTGTAACTGTAAGAAAGTAAGTAACTTATGACTTGTTAACGGTGCATTGATGGATCGAATTGTTAGGTACCAGAAGCTAACAATGTGCCCCTTGGAGTTTAAGTTTTGCTTAAACTGTGGCTCAGGGCTGTAACGCTCTGAGTAGCTGGATGCAGAAAGGAATTCTGAGGCACTTTCACTATATAAGGGATTGTGACTGTCTAATGAACTGTGGTCAGATAAGTTGCGGTCATCATCTGAGCCGTATGCTGGCTGGTCATAATTCTGGGCCAAGATTTCTGCATATGGCCTTCATCCGCATGCCTATCGCGGTGCAGTTGGTGGACATGGCGGTTACACTTGTTGTCCTTATGCATCATTTTGTCAGCCCTCTTTGGTCTGTTGGAAGGGTGACGTATTGAGGTAGGAGATTTCTGAGACACTTCTGTGTTTGAGCAGGCAGGCTCAGGTGTCTTACTAATGAATTTGGAAGTGACAACAGTTTCCCAAACCACCTGTGTTATCTTCCTTATCTCATTCAGTGGGAGGTTTTCTTGACACACCCTAATTGCAATGTGAGTGCGTACACATGGGTGAAGGTTATCCACAAACAAAGACTTCAAGGTAGAGTTCTCTTCTAAGCCTGGTGCATTCTTGCCCTGAAAGTAAGCATGCCTCAAACGCATGTAATGATCTCTGGGATGCTCACGATGGGAATGTTTAACTTGGATGGCTGCAACCATTGCTGTGGCTTCATCAGAGCTGGTCTTCCACATAAGTTTAACTTTCTCCCATTGGGTTGCATGTGGCAAGTCAATTAGACTATGGTCAAGTAAACTCAGGTAATCCTTAACATGGTGATCAGTTGTCTGGCTTGAAATGTTCAATGTCCCTAGCTATAAACTCAAGCTCTCCAAGGCGAGGGCACTCTAAGCTAGTGTTTCTATGGACATTGACATCACATGCTGCAGTTCTGTCTAGCTGAGAGGCAGGGGCAGGACAGCTGTTATCACTCTCATGGAGTTACAGAGAGGAGGCGGGACACTCCTGGAGTGATCCGGTCCCCCTTTCAGAGGGATGGGGACTAGTGAAGGTATCATGCATCACAGACCGGGAACAGTGGGTAGAATATCTTCTGGGGGATAAACTACCTGTGACCTCATTGTCTGTTTCAGGAAGATGGTAAGTCATGTTACTGTTATCTCTGTCTCTCAGTGGAGATTGAGGAACTGACTTCATTCCCAAGGACTCTTCACATCTTCTGAGGGGAGAGGGAGTTAACCTTCCATCAAGGCGGGAGTGTGAATCGGAGTAACCCGAATCACATTGGCTGAACGACTGTGGTGCGGAGAGATGTCTTGACCTAAGCCTTAACAACTCCTCCTTGTGTAAACAAACATCTAACTCTGCTGAGTGCAGATAATCTAAATAGCACATGGCTTTCTTATTAGCCACCTGAACTTAATAGAGGAGACTAAAATGATGCAGTTTAAGGAGTTATACCTCCTGTTCTATGGTTGTTTTGCTCTGAACAGCAAGGCTGGTTTGCCTGTGGAAGACCAAAAGCAAACATCTTAACAACTGGCCTGTGGATGCAGTCGGCGCGTTACACCTGTCCTTAAGTAAGACTCTATCTCTTCATTGCACTCACTGAGATTTAACCGGCTAATGACTTTAGGGCAGCCAGGTTTTACACTCTGTGCCAGGGAAGAAATAAATCGCTTTACACGGGGGCTCTCCATTGTTAAACAAGTTATCCAACAATAGTCAGTGTGGTTGGCTATGGTGTTGCCTTGGCAGACACTCTGTAGTGTAGCTTGGGGGGAGTACACTAGCCTAACCAAACTGTGATATGGCCTACACTATAGGGGGTAGCTTCCTGTAGAGGAGGGGTGGCTATGGCACAATCTAGTGGCTCTGTGCATACAGATTGGGGCCAATAAAGATAAACACAGTTTACAAGCGTAACTTTGTTTACCAAACTTTAAACAGGCACTAACTGGAACACAGGGTAGTAACAATTAGAGGATTGTTGCTTAAAATTGACTTGGGCTGAAACACATGGTAGTAACAGCTAAAGTACAAAACTTCTGTTATACAATGCTGGTAGCATGCTGTGGCTCTATGTCTGGCTCTACTAAGCCAGATATAAACTTCTATCCATCACAGGGCGGTGGCACGCTGGGATTAATACGAGGAACACTCAAATTGTCATCAAATTATGACAGCTTGACTACAACACATTGAATATGGGATATTCAAATGCTCAACTGAAATTCTCACAATTTCTACAGAGCACTTTCAACTTGAATTGATGGCAGCAATAGCAAATGGCTCAAAGTGGCAGTTAATAACCTAAAAGATTTTGGTTAATCAAATGGGTTATACATTTGTAAGTACAAATCAACAGTGCAGCAGCCCAGCTCAATACTGGCAGTGGTTCCCAGTCAGCGGCCCAGTTGACACCTGTTCTCGCTCCTTCGTCGGTGGCCTGGCTGATACCTGCCAGTGCTTCTGCGTCGGTGGTCTGGCCAGCACTGGTGCCGACAGACCAGGTGTGTCACAGTCTTCGCTGCTGGTATCCAGTGGGTTCCAGCCTTCGCAACCGGCAAAGTAACAGTACTTATATTTGATTACAGATTTTGGCTACTCAACCCAACTCTTCCCCCTCTGTCTCTGCATACAGCTAAGTGTGTGGGAGAGAGCAAAATGAAGAACAGAAATTAGGAGAAACCTGATGGTAGATTTTTTTTCATTAAAGAATAAGATGACAGATTTGAATGATAACAGCTACATAGAATTATTATTTTTCTAAATTCTGGACTTAACTAATTTCTTAACTCTGGCTACGGGTCTGCGTGTAGGTGGTCGTTTATTTTCTGGGTTACAAGTGCAATAGACTGCATCAGAAGACAGACAGGTGCCTGAGACGACAGCTGTGTTTAATGGGCTCATCATGTCAGAACAAGTCATTGGCTGCATCCAAATGTCTAGACTTTACCGCTCTTGGGGACGTGCAGAATTTGTGTGCACGTTCCAGTGAAGAGTCTTGAGGACTGTCCAAACTGAAAGTGGAAATTTGGATTTATCCTTACACTAATGTGTAACATCTTTCAGAGATCCCATTTAATATTGTTTAAAGTTATTCATTTTGTTTGCGGTATGCACTGTAATACTAGCTAAATGTTTAAACTTGGAAAAGCTAACATCACTTTGCAGAAGTTTGCCAAAGGGCCTCACATTACTTTGGTTTGCTAAAGCTAGCAGGCTAACCCTTACGTTAGTCAGTCTCTACTGTGCCCGCTCTGAGATTCACACAGCTGCATAAACACTAGCATTAAATCCTGACCATATTACAGACAGTCTGCCTATATACCTAGCAGCAACAGTCTGGAACCAATTTAACTTATATGATGTTAGGAAACAAATATTGTTATAGTGTAACAAAAAGGATACACATTTCTTTTCAATCAAACTGTCCAGAGAAAAATGCTGGGTGGTGGTCACAGAGATGTTAATGCAAGCTCTCAATTGTGGCAATTCATAATGAATCAAGAAAAAAAAAGGAACGTATTTGACATTATGGAGCTAGGCAGCTCACATCACATGAGGATACTCGCAATTATCTCGATTCACAATGATCATGATAATAAAATAATCATGATAATGGAAATTCATTATGATCCACTTATCCTCAGATAGATAGATATACTTAGCATTAATCTGCGAGAGAACCTAAAACTGTCCCATCCCTAAATGCTTTGAAAAGATTTTGTCTATTGCGTAGAGAGAGGCACTTCCATTTTATCCTGATTCCTCTGTAGCACTGCTGTACCCAAGAGTCACTAGACATCATTGTCAAGTGTGTGTTTATGCCTGTGTGTCTGGTTGTGCTTGTGTGTGTGTTTGTGTGTGTGAGTCACTGTAAGACCAGAAGGGTTTTCCACATGAAAAGGGACTTAGTGACCTCATCCCTTGGTGATATTCCAGTCACGTGTCACTACAACAGGCAGCCAGACTCGTGCTCACACAGACATGCAGGAGATAGATGGAGAGACAAACATCCCGTCACACACACACACACACACACACACACACACACACACACACACACACACACAC
>CAEMYA010000352.1:235416-251817 GCA_903131615.1 Diplodus sargus
CATACACCGATCAGGCATAACATTATGACCACCTGCCTAATATTGTGTTGGTCTCCCTTTTGCTGCAAAAACAGCCCACACCCATCCAGCTCCCTGACTCCACTAGACCCCACTAGAGATCTGGGGTATTTGGAGGTCAAGTTAACACCTCAAACTCGTTGTTGTGCTCTTCAAACCATTCCTGAACCATTTTTGCTTTATGGAACAGTGCATTATCCTGCTGAAAGAGGCCACAGCCATCAGGGAATACTGTTTCCATGAAAGAGAGTACATAGTCTGCAACAATGCTTAGGTAGGTGGTATGTGTCAAAGTAACATAAACATGGATGGCAGAACCCAGCAGAAAATTAGCTCAACGGTAGCTCATCTGTTGGATCGGACCACACGGGCCAGCCTTCGCTCCCCATGTGGATCAGTGAGCCTTGGCCGCCCGTGACCCTGTTGCCGGTTAACCACTGTTCCTTCCTGAGACCCCTTTTGATAGATACTGACCACTGCAACTGTTTTGGAGATGCTCTGACCCTGTTGTATAGCCGTCACAATTTGGGCCTTGGCGTACTCTCTCAAAACTATACGCTTGCCCATTTTTCCTGCTTCAAAAACATCAACTTTGAGGACAACATGTTTAGTTGCTGCCTAACATTTCCCACCTACTAACAGGTTCCATGATAAAGAGATAATCAGTAGCTCTTTCACAGAGAGACGCCGCATTATCGCCACAGTGGTGGTTCGCCAATTCTCTGCTGTTGTATGTTCATACAGAACCAAGCAGCTACGCCATAAAGGTAGGAGAGGCGGGAGGACAGACACTTCTCCACGTATAACTGCTGTATTTTTTTCCTCGTATAAGTTGCCAAAGACAGTTACAGTTACTACACAAACTACGTCACTTAACGTTGCTTTGTGGGACATTTCTCTTTAAAGTCTGTGTAAAGCAGAAATAAATTTGTGTTATGAGTTTGTCATACCACAGAAACATGTGTCATTGACCACTGAGCCAAATTTAAAAGATTAAAAAAATTACCAAGTATATAAAATTAGGTCTCAAAATTATGGAAAAACAAGCACTTCTCTCTGCTGTGAAACGCTGGGGGCGTGTCAGTTAGAGGTGCTGGAACCACGCCCAAGTGCAGGAGGGGAGCTGCCTCCGTTTACTGTACAAGGAGTAACCTACAGTAACAATTTAAGCTAGCAGCATCATCGGACGGACCCAGCCCGACCTGTTTGAGCCATCAGAGCCAGAAACTGACTCTGAGTCAGACACTGATAGTGCTCAGCGTCGTTCCTCACAGTCCATGTTTTACATTACACACAGACATAACACCCCAGTCTACATATAATTCCTTGTCATATGTATATTGGTGCACATAAAATATAACCTGTGGATTATCATTGTGCTGTCAGATGGACTCCGCTCAGGGAATGAGGCCAAATCATGTCATGATTAAATGCAATAACATTTGCTAACATTACATGGGCATGACAGGATGCACGATGTAAAATCACTTTCAGGATTTGCACCTTCAGCAAAATGCATTTAATTGCCCGTGCACGTTGTGTCCAAGCCGGCCGGGCCGACACATTAACTGTAATTATGAGCCCGAGCCCGATTTAAACCCAACATTTTTTTAATACGTGGGCTGTTATAACGGACGTTCTCAAGCTCCATGTTGCACTTACACTACACAATCAGTGATGCCGGTAACGCCTTACTCTAATCTGACCACTTTTTTCAGTGAGGAGTAATCTAACGCGGTAATATTTCCAAACCACTAATCAGGTTAAAGTTACGTATTCAAATCACCGTGCGTTACTATTATTTTTGTCATTTTCCTTAGTAAAATATATATTTTTGCTTTCTTCTTGCGTCTCAGGGAGTGACGTCACGTGCGCGACAAGTCACGTTTTCTGCGCGAGGACGATCACTCACGTGTAAAACCACGCAGCTGCACAAACAACATGGAGGGAGGAGAGAGATGCGCCTTTTGTAGCTGGAAATACAGTCATTATTTCAAGTTATTACAAAAACACACACACACACACACAAATGCTTGATCAAGGGCCGGCTCGGCCCGGCCCGAGGATATTGACGGGAAATATCGGCCCGGCCCGCGGTCCAGTTCGGGTCAGGGTCTGGCTCGGGCAGAGAATCTAAAGTCTGGCCGGTGGCGGGGATGAGAGCACCTGTTGTCGGCAGGACGGTCGCAGGCGGGCACATAATGCCGGCGGCGGAGATGAGAGCACGCGCTGTCGGCGGGACGGGAGGATGCAAGTCGGGGACAGAGAGGGTCGGTTCAGCCACACTGACCAGCGTCAATGGACTCTTCAGGTATCCAGACTTCACCTGGTGACAGTTGCTGTAACTTTCGGGGGTAAAATGGACACTGCAGGGACGGTGTTGGTGGTGATTTTTAACTCTCCACAGTAGAGAGTTTTGGCAAAATCGATCCACCTTTTCCCTACATTGTTGTCCTTCGGAAACTTAAATAAGCTAACGGCGCTGTTACCCTGCACAGTGTGTCATCCAGGAAAGATGCAGGAGCGACGTGGAGGAGACATGACTGTTTAGCTGACTGGCTGACTGGTTAGCTCGCTGCAAACTATTCTAAGAGATGCTATCAAAGACTCGACAGCAAGTGGAAAAACCTCCGAAGCTAATGCGCTGAATGTATTTATACGGCTTCCGCAGCAGGGCGGGGTTTCTGACACGCCCATTAAATCTTGAACACAGAAATCGTGAAACACAGTTTGTGATCCTAGCTTCAAAATTAAATTCTAAATGGTTGAATGGCTTTTTACATGTTTTAAGGAAATACATTTATGACCTTTTTAATGTGTTTAGAAGAAAATGGCTGAATTTGCTTTACACGGAATTTAATTTGTTGAGTGAAGGACCTGTGTAGTTATCAGATTGTCAGATAGACCCTCAATATGCGCAGCCAGCTTATCGGTTCACACTGGTTCGGTTTGTCAATACTGCACCTCTAATACTACCTCCAGAGGTGTATTAGCGCCTCCAAGACATTTACACAGAGGCAAGGCGGAGAATTGGCACAGGATCCCCGCATCCAAATGGCAGTGTGAATGGGGCTCGTGTTTGTAGTCCACTCCAGTTTATTGTCCAGCACCACACCCAGGTATTTGTAAGAATCCACAATGTCAACGTCTGTCCCACCGATGCAGACTGGAACAGGCGGGGGCTTGTTACTCCTGAAGTCCACCACCATCTCTTTTGTCTTTGCCACGCTCAGCTGCAGGTGGTTCTCCCCACACCACTTTACAAAATTGCCGCCCAGGTCTCTGTACGCATCCTCCCTCCCACCCTCTACTTGCCCCACAATGGCCGTATCGTCAGAGAAATTCCGCAGATGACTCGACTCACTGCAGTACTCAAAGTCTGCAGTGTAGGTGGTGAAGAGGAAGGGAGACAGCACAAATCCCTGGGGGGGGCGCCGATGTTGCTGACCATACGGTAATCAGACGATGTGCATGGGGTGACACCACCACCTGTTGTTCACAAGCACAGCGAGTCCTCCTCCTTTCTTCTTGACACTCGCGGTGGTGTCTCTGTCGGCTTGGACTGCGTGGAAGCACCGGGGATGATGGCGTTGGAGTCCAGTATCTTCTCGTGTAGCCACATTTCCATGAAACACATGATACTGGACTCTCTGTACTCCCTCTGCGTCCTGGCGAGTGCTTCCAGTTCGTCCATCTTATTTGCCAGGGACCTTACATTTCCAGTAATGACTGCAAGGATGCAGGACTTAAACATCCGACTCTTTCTTCTCCGTTTAACCCCTGCCTTGCTGTCTCCTTAGCTCCTCTGGTACTGTGGGTCTCTCTCCGTCTAAGAGGGTTTGGGGCCTGAGGGTGATCAGCTTGTGATTGTGAACGATGCCAGCTTTAAAGCAAGCATGGCTTCCAGTCACTAGAAGAGACCAAAGTACAAAAAATATAACAAGGAGATATCAAGACTGGTGAAAAAGCATTTTGTTCCGTGGATAGTGTGTTAATCCACAGCGCAGTGTACACTTAATAAATAAAAACAAGCTAAAAACACAATAAAAACAATGAACTACTGGGAGCTGCTACGATAGGCTGCCACTGGCATGGCGCCATCTTTTTTACCTCCAAAGGCTTATCAGTGCCAGAATGAAATTTCACCCCTCGCATCGGAGACTTTCACAGAGAGGAGGATGCAACGAATTGGCACAGGATCCCCGCACTCAAAGGGCAGTGTGAATGGGGCTAGTGTTATTCACTTCACAAGTCAGTGGTCATAATGTTATGCCTGATCAGTGTAAGTAGCTGGTGTCACTTTTTTGGTGTCACAGTATTATGGGTGGTGTAGTAAACAGTCCAGGATTGATTTTGGGTTGCTGCCACTCTGGCCCATTTATAAAAGAAGCAGGGCTTGTGTTGTTTCCGGGCTGTCTTCATCAAAGGTGTTGGCGTGTAGTTTGTTAATAAAAGAATCTGCGGAGGCGAGGCTGGGTGGAATGCGTGGCAAAGCAAAGCCTACCAGCTGACTTCACAATCCAAGGAGCACAAAGCAAGTTACCACCAAGCTGCTTTGCTACATGGCTAATTTGATGATAGTTGAATTACGCTTTACACAGACTCAGGGTCTTTGCATGCAACTAACCATTTTCTCTAATGTGGCATCATGGCACACACACACACTCCTTTAGCCTGGAGCATATAACTTACACCCACATTTGATATCAGTGAGCACATGGTGTGAGCACCATCATTGTTTCCTTCTTCTCTTCTATTAAAGAAACATGTGGGGAGTCGCTAGTGAGCAGCACATGGGGTAGACGTGCCTCCAGATGCTCCTCCGTGCTGGTCTTTTTCAATATCTTTATAATCTCACATTTCATTTCACTTGCCTCAGGAACTTCAGGAGTCTGGTGAGCTGACCTTTGGCGACAACATGCCTAATAAGAAACCTAAAAACACAGAGTTGTGCCGACCAGCTCCACCTAACGCTAATGCTAGCGATGATAGCAGCAGCTCCCCTAGCCGACCTTGCGGTCAAGCTACAGGTGTTGACGACATCGATGATTTGCCGCTGATCTGGGATCTGATGTGATCACTGTCAGGTTTATACAGGAGTATAAAGACAATAAGGCGCTAATGTTCCTGGATTACACACCTGATGTGACGCTGCAATGACGGGAGTTAAGTGAGGTGCTGGGTGGTCTGTGGGAGCTCAGCGTGGAGCACAGTCTCCTCTCCCCCGCAGAGCTCCGCATCAAACACAACAGCCGCGTCAAGGTTTTCACCACATCGGGTGAGGCAATGACGTTCATAACCACTGACTTACAGAACTGATCCTAAAAACGTTGACGTTTCTGTGTGTTCCAATAGGGGGTTGATCATATCTGAACATGACTCTTTGCAGTTCAGAGCATTTAATTGGTCTGTATTAGACTTTACTTTATTTAGTTCAGCAGCAGTGGAGTTGAGCTGGCTTTTTGTTGCTTTTTTTCAGCTTGCTACTTTTTGTTAGGGTGTAGCCACTTTGTGTGTTTAGCGGTCCCGGGCTTAGAGGGACCCATGCCTTGTTTGGGGAGGCAGTGTGTGGGCGGGTAGGAGACATGTTCAGGGGGTTGTTTGAGTGTGTTAGTACACACAATAGTGTATGGTGCTTTTGTGTTTTTTTACTGTCTTTTGTGTTTTTCTGGATGCAAGCCAGATCGCCTCCATCTCGGGGGTTATTCACATACTGCACATAGCAGCATCAATAGCAACTTTGGTTAGGCTCATGGAATGTGAAGGGTCTTGGTCATGTAATTAAAAGGGGCCGTGTCTTCTCACATCTTAAATCATTGAAGTCTAAAGTTTCTTCAGGAAACGCACATTGGTGCAAACGAACAGGCCAGAGGTGTTGCTATTCTCTAAGGTAAAAACATAAAATTTCGCTTTTACTCAATGACAGCAGACCCTTATGGCAGATACTTAATGATTTCAGGTCACATAAATTCCTTGCAAATAACAATGATTAATCTATCTATTCCCCGAACATTGACAATCTGGATTTTTTTCTTAAAGCTTTTGATATGATACCAGTCTCTAGCCCAAATGTCACTATTGGAGGTGATTTCAATTGTTATTTAGATCCAATCCTGGACAGACTTTCAACAAAACTGGCTCCTACGATTACTTCAGTACAAACTATGAAAGGTTTAATTAAGACCAGGAACATGGTTGATATTTGGCGGCTGCAGCATCCTACTGACAGAGATTATTCTTTTTATTCTCATGTCCACAAATCATACAGTAGGATTGACTACTTCCTGATTTTTTCAGACTTATTATCTAACATTATAAATTCTATTCATCATAATATCTTGGTTTCTGATCATAGCCTGGTATCACGTCATTTTAAAGGTATTCTGTCCAAAGAAGAATACAGCTGGCTCTTTAACCCTCTTTTTCTCAATGATCACTCTTTTACTGAACACTTCACTGCACATATAGATGAATTTCTTACCACCAACGATGAAGGGGAGTACTCTGATTCCATTCTGTGGGAGGCCTTTAAGGCTGTGATGAGAGGCCACATTATTTCATTTGAATCATCAAAAAAGGGAACTTAATTGGTCACCTTGTGGAGATTGATAAGATGTTTCCAGCACTTGGGAAAATGCATTGATCTTTGCTCTTACAATCTGACAACCATAAGATCTTAAAATTGAAATAAGAATACAATAATATCCTTAATAAATGTGTTAGCAGCCAACTAATGAAGCTCAAACAGAAACATTTTGAACTAGGTGATAAGCCAGAGAAAGTACTAGAAAGTATAGGTGAGCAAGCTAATTAAACCATTCATAGGACTGAGTCTAAATCAGGGACATTGGTTACCAACCCAAAGCAGATAAATGCCTGCTTCACTGACTTCTATAAGTAACTTTATTCCAGCAAAGTAAAGCCCACTGAAACAGATTTCTGTCATTTTTTCACCAGCCTAAAAAATCCACAACTAGATGGCATATCTAGAGATGACATTAACACTCCAATCTCCAAAAATGAAATTTTGGAAGCTATTCAAGCATTCCCCTCTGGAAAAACAGCAGGTCCAGATGGCTTTGGGTGTGAATTTTCCAAGGTGTTTCATGAAAGAATAGTTCCTCTCATGTTAAGAATGGTTAATGATTCAGTAAAAAATAAGTGGCTCCCATGCTCATGCAGCTAATATTTGTTTGCTCCCAAAGAAGGAAAAAGAAGAGACCGGCCATGCAAGTTACAGACCAATCGCTCTTCAGAACTATGACCAGAAGGTTATAGCTAAAGTCTTAGCCACATAACTGGGTAAGCATATCTCAACAATTGTACATCCTGGATTTAATGTTTTGCTGCTTTTGAATACATTATATTCGGCCCATGACAAGGACAGGCAAACTGCCATCCTATATCTTGATGGCCAGAAGGCATTCAATCAGATTGAATGGCCCTACACATTAGAGACACTGAAACAATTTGGGTTTGGGATGAACTTCATATAGTGGGTCAAAATAATTTATTCAAATCCGGTGTCTTCCATTCTGACCAATACAGATAAATCCCAACCTTTTGACCTGCTGCATGGTGTGAGACAGGGTGATCCCCTTTCTCCCCTGCTGTTTGATATTGCGTTGGAACCTCTTGCAATAGGAATCAGGGGTCACCCAGGTATCCACGGTATAAAATTTGGTCACGTTGAAAGTGTTGTAAATGTATATGCGGATGATTTACTAATCTGTTTATCTGATCTAGTAGTGTCAGTTCCCAACCTCTTGAACTACATTAAGTAATTTAGCCAACTGTCAGGATACACAATACACCGGGAGTGAATTCATGCCCCCGATGAACAATTAGACCCCTGCTTCCTTGAAATCCTTGCCATTTAAATTAGTTACCACTACTTTACCTATCTTGGACTAAAGATCTCAAAAAAACCCCCAAATTTTTATTTAAGTTGAATTTCCTGACCATGGTAGACAAATTAAAGGGTAACATCAGGAACTGGAAGTTGCTTCCTTTTTCAAAATCTTTACTATTGGCTTTTTTAAACACCTGGAGTCAAATCGAGGTTAGTGTCAGACTCAGGCTTCTGTTCTAGTGTTGGTGTCATCTGGTGCACAGCTTTCCTTCAAATTAGTCTGTCATAACTTCATTCTCAGACACTCCTTAAAGATTTTAAATCAAATAAAAAAACTATTTGGACTGGTAAATGTCTCAGTACACAACCCTATAGCATACAATCACTCTTTTAAGTCAGCAATGAGGATAGAGTGTTTCTGGAGGGCGCTCTGTTGCATTGGTGATCTTTACATAGATGATAAATTTGCTTTATTTCAACAGCTCCAAACCAAATACTGCCTTCCCCAACTACACTTTTATTTCAGGCGCTTTGTATCCCAGAATTCACAGTCAAACCAAAGAATCCAATTCTTTCCAATTTACTTCTTTCTCAGCCTGACTCTAAACATTTGAACACATGCTTAGGCCCTGGCTGGCTTTTATTTTAGTATTGAAATAGTGTATTATTAAAGGAACTGTTCAAATCATCTTTTACTTTTTTTATTGTGGTAAATATTGTATTGTTGTCACATCCCTCGTAAAAACGGTGAAATGAAACTACAGCAGCTACAGCAGCTCTAAATAACCAGATCAATCTTGAGGAATATACATATTCAGTGACATCATATTTCAGCAAATGTTGTAATACTATGATGCTCACAAGAAAAAAAAGAAATTAATTTCTAAACCAAAAGGCCTGGGTGAATAGAGAGGTATGGACTCTACCCAGAGACCCCCCCAAAAAACTTTGTGGTCTGGAGACAAAGAAGCATACAACACGGCAACTCTGAGACTGAAAGCTAGTATCAATGAGACAAAGAGGAGACATCAATAGAGACATCATTGGAGAAACCTCACCACAAACAGCAGTAAGAATATGTGGCAGGCGATCCAGAAAATCACAGCCTACAAAAGCAGGAGCTTTTGTTCACATGGCGTCAGATGAGCGCAATACATTTTAAGCTCGCTTTGATCTCCTCAATCAAAGCTGTATGGTCATGAAAAAATCCTGTTGAGCGTGACTATAAATAAAGTTTGTGATATACCTGGACTTGTACTTAAATGGTTAAGCACTAACATGTTCAATCAGCTAGTTGATGTTAACACTGATATTTTTAACATATCCCTGTCACAGAAAGTTCCCACAATAGAAGAAAGTTTATTTTTTTGATTAATTATTTATTCATCAATTTACATATTTTTGTTTTGTTTTGTGGGGAGCATAAAGGGACTACAGCTTGCATTGTGTTGTACTAACCCTGTGTTGTAGAAAGGTATTTAAATAATTCTTGCAATTTGTAAAGTAATCATGTATTTTGTTGTTTATATAGCTGTGTTGATAGTGTGCAGTGTTAAGAGGCTTTATGTTACTGTATGCCAGTGTCAAGTTAATTTATGTATATACAAAATGATATTACATCAGTGTTACCAGTGGTTCAAGTAACTAAGCACATTCACTTTACTATTGTAGGCGTACTTATGTGCAGTGTTTACATTCTATGCTTCTTATACTAAAAATGTTAAGCAAATGTTTTACTTTTTACTCCAATACATATATTCAGTCTCAAGTGACGTTGCAGGATAAGATTAAAAGAACTGAAATTATCACTTTGAATATGAAGCATCATTTTATCGTTAGTAATTAACCTAATTTACTACTATATGATGTAAAATCTTTAAAAAGTCTTACTTAAAATCTGGTTCCTTTGTTCCGATGAACTGGCTTTGGTCTCAGTTTTGTGAACAAAAGACTAAAAGTGGTCACGACATCAACTGGTAAATGGTAAAGGATAAATTCAGGAGCCAGTAGAAAGATCATGGAGGAATCATTCCAGACACCATCTTTGAATAAAAACAGACGCTTCCATCTCCCCCATATGCATATGGCCAGCTCATGTTCAATACTTATGTTATTTCACTTCAACTGAGCAAACTCTGCTGGTATGCGTTGTTAGCATACAGTTAAAAGTTCCAGTAAAAGCTAAGACGTTTAAGTAATTCTATTGTTTTCCAGCTAGTTGCATTCCAAAATATTGTAACATTGTGCCTGCATGGGTTCAGCCATATGGCTCTGCACACATACTTGTTTGTCAATGGGAAATCCATCTATTACTTACATCTTACATACTTACTCACTTATATTTTTTTCTTTGGTTTGGTAACACAATTATTCTTATATAAATAAATACAACATTTCTTCATGAATGTAAATCTATTCAGTCTGCATATACATTAAAATCCCACTACTGAGGTAATCTGGTTCACTCATTGTTCTCAGTATAAATTTCAGTCTTCAGTATTATTCAGTGTACAGCAATATTTTGTACCTCTGTACCCTACAAATATAGAGACCTGCTTTCGTCAATACTTCGTATTTGAACAATTGGGAATGAGACTCCATCAACTGTCTTACATATTGGACCACTACGAGTATATGTATATTAGAGAAAAAAATGGGTTTCCTCTGCTATGGAAAGGGAAAGATTATACTTTCAGCTGCAAAACTCTTACCCCTTGGAAGCTTGTGGCGGTTCTCCATCAACCATACAAACAGTTTGGCAAAGTGACAGTTGCAGAACCATGGGTTCCCCTCCAAACGCAGCATTCGTAGAGAAGGCAGGGATTCCAGGATGTTGACATCCAGTTCTGTGAGACCATTTCTCTCCAGCTCCAGCTCTCTCAAAGAAGTCAACCCTGTGAAAGCATCTCTACCTACCATGTTGAGGTAGGGGTTGTTCCCCAGTCGCAGTTTGATCAAACTCCTGGACTCCCCAAATGTCCCAGAGGGGATTTCTGTCAGGTTGTTGCTCCCCAGGTCCAAGAAGACTAATCTAGAGGAGGTGGTCAGGGTCCCCGGGTCCAGCTGATAGAGGGAGTTATTCCTCAGGTCTAGGTAGACCAGGTCACTGTAGAGGACCAGGAAGTCAGCAGGAATCCAGGGAATCCAATTGTTGGAAAGCAGGAGACGACGAACATCCAGAGGGATGGAGTCTGGGACTCTGGTTAGACCCTGACCAGTGCAATCCACAGTGTGATGGTCTGGACACAAACAGCTGGATGGACAGTTGTGGCCTCGCGTAAGCAAGGTGGAGGAGATCAAGGCAAGGAGAGGCTGCAGCCAGTTAATGCATGGTAACATTGTCGAGGGGGCAGCAGCATTAATCAGGATACAGGGGGTTGATGGGGTCTTGATAGTGGGTGAAAGGGGAGTTCAGGGAGATGGATGTATAAAAAGGTTACGATCACAGTAAGGGAAGGGGAAGGAAAGGTCAGACATCGAGGTTCAATATGGCACTTGCATCCTTTTGTGCTCCCTGCACAGCAAAGCAAGATCAACCCAAAAAGCCATCAAGTAGTGAGCGTTGTATTCCCGGCGATCATGTAACAAGCAGCCTGGATCAAATAGCAGCCGGCTGGCTTTGAGGGGAGAGAGGGAAGGAGCAAAAAAGAGAGCGTGCCAGAGAGATGAGGGTGTGGGAGGGGGGATGTGGAAGAGGAGAGGATTAACACAGAGGTAAATAGAGGCTAACAAACCAGAGAGGAGGGGGTGGGGTTTATG
Source organism: Diplodus sargus (assembly GCA_903131615.1). NCBI lineage: Eukaryota > Metazoa > Chordata > Actinopteri > Spariformes > Sparidae > Diplodus > Diplodus sargus. Next base: position 247,046 of record CAEMYA010000352.1, read on the forward strand.
TGGTAAGCCATGAGACATGTGTGCGTATCTCTGTGGAATAGCAAAGACAGTCCTCCCTGCCTCATTAGAATCCTCACTGACTGAAATCCTGTCCGCGTAGTAGTCTGTCTCGACACAGAGAGACCTGAAGCGAAGATGAGGATGCCATCACCATCTCTGACTCACACTGACACATGCATTTCACATGTGACGCTGTGAAATACATACAGCCATCAGCAACAGTCTCCCACGTGGTCTTTTGGAACCGCTGCTGTTTCCTCTCTTCCTGCCGACCTCCTCTTTCAGCCCCCTCTTTTCTTTTTTTCACCTCTTCTTCCCTCACTTGATGTGGATGGAATAGTGCTAGTTTCTCAGCCTCTCACCATGACAACAGTGTGCACACATCTGTGGAGGTGTCACTAGCCCCTTTCACACAGAGATGCCGCATTATCGCCGCAATGGTGGTCCGCAAATTCTCAGCTGTTGTTCATTCACACAGAGCCAAGCAGCGCTGGCGAAAAGGCGAACCTCTGTGTAATTCACACAGAGAGCCGGCGCTGCAGCGACGGTGCACGTCATGATGATGTCTGTGTGTTTTCAAGGTGTTTCCCCGGTGTCCTCCTGTCAATCTAAACCTGCGGACAGTTTCTTATCATATGGATGCTGTTATAATGTGTAGTGATTGAGATCCTGACCCACCAAAGATCCTGGAAAGTGACGAAGTTATGTTTTTCACTCTCATTTACATAATTAAATAATCGCCATTAGTAAACCCTGTCACTTGCAGGGATGGAGGCTGTTTTCTGGGGGAAAGTTCACTAAAGTCTCGATCTGGAGGGCTATTTTTTCAACACAAGCACTTGGTGAATTTTTGCGGGTGACAGACGCTGTTTTTTGGGCAGAAATGTGACGAACAGTCGGAGGACAGACAGGAGGACAGATGCTTCTCTACGTATAACTGCTATTTTTTCCCCCCTCATAAGTTGCCAAAGACAGTTACAGTTACTACTTTACTTTTGTTTGGTCATGTAACGTTGCTTTCTGGGACATTTCTCTGTATTTAGTTGAGTGAATGACCTGTGTAGTTATCAGACTGACCGATCGACACACCCTCGATATGTGCAGCTGGCTTATCCATTCACACTGGTTCAGTTCACCAATACTGCACCCCTGATACTACCTCCAGAGGTGGATCAGCGCTGGAACGAAATTTCACCCCTCGCCGCTTCTGAGACATTCACACAGAGGAGGAGGCGGAGAATTGGCGCAGGATCCCCGTATCCAAACAGCAGTGTTAATGGGGCTAGTGTGGAGGAAAAGCATTCAGGTGCTTATTTACATATCACTCATAGGCAAAACACAAAGAGCTGATCATAAATTTGTGTTGCAATGCAGTGCAGTAACACCTTAATGAAGCTTAGTGTGTAATGTGAATGTCAAAATGTTGACTTAAGGACCGTTTTTGATATTGTAGATTTTGAACCGAACAGACAATTGAGTGAACACTGGATTTGAGGCAGGTACAGTATCCATGTTTGTGAATAAAATGTGAACAAGATATATAAATTGAATGAATAATATACATATCTTAACATAAACACATACAAGGCTATTATAATTTGGTCACAATCATACTAAACCAGCTCCAAAAATATATTCATAAGTCACATTTATGTAAGACACATAGGTCTGGGACGGATGATGGGTCTCCCAGAATAGATCCCATAAACTGTTGGTGTGGATTTGACTAAAGCAATGGATTCAGGATTTTTTTCTCACTTGAATATTGTGGGATCGTTTTTCAACATTTTTATTAATTTCTATTCACGTCATGTGTCCCCTGTGGTCCTGTTCAGTTTCCTCATGTTCCCCTCGGTCCGGTTTCACCCCCCATGCTCACCCCCCAACTCTTCATTGGATTGCACTTAATTTATTTTTTATGTATTTTTCTTTAGTTTTTTGGGGGTATTTTCCTTTGTCTGCCTTTTTGCTCCAAGCTTTTTGTCATTCGCTTTTGTTCACTGCATTTGGGATTTTGGTTTGAGGACTATCAGCTTGTTATTAGGGTTTCTAAGGTTTCTTAGGGTTTCCTGTTTCTAAGAAAAGAACTCACTCAGAACTTCCTAATTCATCACATACGAATATGCTGGGAACTGAAGGTAGGGTCAGCTGCCATCCCAAAGCGTCAGTTTGAATTGAGACTCAAAAATCAACTTGGGCCCCTTTTTGTTTAACTGTTAGAACTGTCTCTCTCTGTTTTTAACCCCTGTGGCAGGAGGACTTTTGGGTGCATGGGGACGTATATCTGCCAGTGGCGGCATGTCAATAAGGGGCACTCGGGCCTGCCCCAGATGAAGTAGAATTATTTAGACCGTCATTGAATAAGACTTTATATTTTTAAATTAGCAACCTAAATATTATATTGATAGTGAGTAACATGTATCATATGCATTAAAACCATAGATTCAAAATGGTCTATGTTGGGTAAAGTTACTGAGAGGTGATGTTTTTTCCGGCCACAGGTGCAAATTTTGACCATCGCTCTTTGTTATAACGTGCACATGCTCTCATTAGACCTCTTCTCAGGATTATGTGAGCATTGACAAATTTGTTGCGACAGCTCCACTACCCTGTTCATTTTGTAAAACCCCTTGGCAGGAGTACTTGTTAGCCTATTATCATATTAATTACTTATTATATCACATGTGCTAACTTTAGCTCCACCAACTTTGGACCTGTCCAGGTCTAATAAGCCACCATTTTTTTTGTAATTAAAAGTAATAAAATAAAAACACCTGTCTGGGTGTACAGGGGCTTAAAATACCTTTGTAAAACAGCACTGTTTATTGTTCACAGGCAGCTGTTCCCTATTCAATTTGGGTGAATGTTTTATGGCAGCTGAATCAACCAAATGAGTATTCTCAGCGCATTGTTTTTAGGTTATCATTATAGTTTACACAATACGTTTAAACATCAAGTATTAATTTAAGTTTAAGTTGGTCTAAGTATTATACACCCTCAATAAACAATTTATTTGTACTTTAACATCTCAAGTGTACTTAATTTTTCTGAGGCAAGTTTGCATACATTTTTCTTAAAGTAAACCAAATGTATTAGATTTAACAGTGTGGGGAATTTCTTCTTTTATTTTTGGTGAGAATCTTGAAAATAACAAGCCTCATTTATCTTTACCTGTATAGTCTAAAACTGATTTTTATTCAAAATGTATCAAACACAATGAGACCATTACTGTTGTGATCCCTGACTGTTTGCTCACACTGAAAGGCTTTGATTAATAAATGTCACATCACTTAAAAAAATAATAAGCTGTTTCCTGCAGGCTGCAATACATCTATATATGGACTTAAACCTTTAAAAAAATCATGTAAATGTTTCAATAAAGCCATTTCATTCAGTAATTCACAGTAAATTGATTGAACATGTACATGAATGCCATCAGTGTAGAACCTACTAATCCCTTAATCTTTTCAGAAAATGAAACGGTACATAAATATCCCTAGACTTACAGGACATAAGTCTCTGCTCTGAGAAAAAGATGACTTTTGATTTCTATCATTGTAGAAGAAAGTAGATCACATCAAATGCACAGTGTGGTTGTGTTGCATCATCTGATCTATACTGAAGTCAATCCAATAACAATGACTGTCGTTTAGCTCAAGCAAGCACTCAAGAACAGCACTGTGATTTTTCTGTGGTGGCCACAGTCCGGATTGCAAGTCATATGGCTCCCACTGATCATTACAGAAATAACTGCTTTAGAATAGTTGTTACACTTTTCAGATGTCTGTAGAGATGCCCAGGCTCTATCTCTTTTTTCTTCTAGTTTATTTCTTGAATATATTTCTTCAAACTCAATCAACATTTAAAAAGAATTAAAGTTGAATCTTTCTTTAAACCTTAGAATAGTTACTACTCTAAACCTATATTTGAATGAATTTCTCTGCACCACAAACTCCAATTTAAACTGTGATCCAGTATTTAATTTACACTTACAGGAGGTTTAACTTTTTAAATAACTGCCTTGAGCATGAATTGAGCAAGACAGACTCAACCAATTACGTTTCATGATACTGTTTTCTGTTGAGATACCAGTTCACCAAGGGAACTGTGACTGAGCAAAACAGGAATATTGGACCAACATGGCAGTGAAAGAAATGCAGCTGTACCACCAACTCAATATGCTTGCAGATGGTGGATGGAGACCTTTTTGCTTACAGTTTGGGCAGACTTTCGTGTAAGCCAGAGGGTCTAGGGCAACAGCACATCATAAAGTTCAGTTCTTGTCAATGTAGGAGGAGAAATGAGAGCTTTTCTGCTGCACCATTATAAGTAGGCTTACAACTAACAAACAATATAATGTTTTGTTGAGCAATAGTTTTCCCCTTCTCTTAGTGTATTGCCATTGATTGGAGTCTAATCATTACAGTCACTTTGATTTCAGTTTAAATCAATAAACGTGGGTTTACCAAACAGTGTCTTTTTTTTTCTTCTCAATTGTGCATCAGAGCTCTGTTTAATTTTTAATCTGTATTTATTTATGAGATAAATATTTATCATTTTAAACCTAGTTTTGCTAAATGGGATAGAACTTATTTTAGATTTAATTGACAATTTAGATTTAATTTTAGATTTAATTTACAAACACTGCAACTCCATTGCACTGTTTGTAAGTATAAATAAATACACTTATCATGAAGTGAAATTAAACTAGAATTTAATCAAGCACATAGCCTACCAATTACAAAGGACTTGAAAATAAATTGTAAAATTAA
>CAEMYA010000352.1:252096-271704 GCA_903131615.1 Diplodus sargus
ATAAGTTCTGTATATTTATTTGTAGGACACAGCAGTTGAACTGAATGACATCTTTTTTTTAGATACACCTTTTGGAATTAAATTTTTTTGTATGTACTTTTGAATTAAACACAAAGAGTAAAAGAATGTTGAAATAATGTACATAATGTATGCTTATATCTCTCATACCATAAAGTATACTAGTTTTTATCTAGGCAAAGACCACAAAAAAGTGTTTGCTCATGGAGGAAATGTTGGGTCTCTATAAATAAATGAATCGAGGTGTGTGGTTTAGACCTGCTCAACCTGCTTTTGTTCTGAATTGGTGCTAAACAAATAAAGATTGATTGATTAATTGAAGTTATCATGGGGAAACATGAAAATAAGATGCAAAATGGTTTTGCTTTATGTGAAGTGTAAAATCATTGAAAACTCTGAGCCTGGCTGAATGGCAAATTAAATTATAGATGCCCTGGTTCTTAACCCTAGAGTCCATATAGACTCCATAGACACCACAAACTAGGACAAACTTAATGTATACTGCCATACAATGAGTAATATGTGAGAGAAATTCACTCCACAAAAGTCAAGGAATGATAATTAAAAGAGATGACAGAACTGAGAAAATCACTATCTGACTCAATACTCACTACTGCGACTGAGGAACGAAAAGTAAACAAAAAAATAGTACACAATTTAATTGGAAAGGCCATTGGCAGTTTGATATGACTGTTTATATGTTTTAATCCCTCCAGCTGTAGGGTTTCATCTTAGGCAGACTCTCAACCTCCCTCTTGTGTCCAAAGCTAGCATCACAATGTGATAACAACAGCCGGAGTGAATGCTTTTCGGCGTATTCATTGAAAATCAGTGACATTTTATCCACAGATGCTTTTAAATTGCAGTACCTTTAATACAATATTAATTGTAAATAGAATATGTTCTCTTGTGTGGTAAGTTCTGTGTTGTGGGGGTTGTAAAGAAGGTATTGAAGAATGATCGCTGATGGTACATCTTTGGGAGCATTTGGGAGCAACTAATTGGATCTAGTCAATTTAGAACAGTGTTGTAGAAAATATATAAAAGTCATACTTAAAAAAAAGTAAAGTACTATTTTGGCTAAAGTGAAATTCACCCACACAAGAATGGTAGTTAGTACTTGATGAAGTTTCTGATATTAAATGTACTTAAGGACCAAAAGCCACCAAATTTTCTAAAGCAATTTTCCATTTATATGTATGTATGTATATACAATATACTATGGGTTGATCAATTATCTGATCTGATATGTAGCACTTTTCTCTATCAAAATCAGTGTGTTTTTAGCTACTTGCGGACATAAACAAATGAAAAGAAAAACTTTGTTCCCTCACTCTTAGTTTGTCCGTCTGTTCAGTTCTCGTCCTCACGTCACTCCTGTATTCGTCTTGCCTTTGTCCTGTGTAACCATGTCTTTTCCCCGGTTCTCATGTGCCCCCTGTGTTCCCCTTGGATTTATGATTTCTGTATTACGGTTGTCTGGATTCTCTTCATTTGCCAGCTTTTTTTGTTCCATGCTGTCTGCAGCAACAAGCAGCAGAGCTGCCAAAATCCACTATGATGTACATTAACTTTTTATTTATGTACTTGCCTAGGTGAGATCCAGCATGCAATCTGCAGTAACTAGTAACTAAAGCTATCAAATAAATGTGGTGGAGTAAACATACAATATTTGCCCCGAAAATGTAGTGGAGTGGAAGTATGTAGTAGCAGAAAATGGAACTACTCGAGTAAAGTAAATACCTGAAAATTGTACTTAAGTACAATACTTGAGAACATTTACATTGCTACAATCCATTACTGATGTAAAAGAATGAAATGCTGCACATACCACACGTCACCATTGTTTTTTTAATTTTTTTTTATTATTGAAGACAGTTGCTACAAAACTGAGTTATCATTTTTTTCTTTTCTTTCTTTAATTTTCATTTACTTGTTGTTGTTTTTTTTGTTGTTTTTTTTTTTACAAAATAAACCAATACCAGTATTACAAATAATTCAAATTGATACATCATTCACAGGTATGCCATCAAATATACATTTATACAGAAAAACATAAAATAGAAAAACAAAAGTCCAAGTGAGATCACAGTGGTAAGGGCTGAGAAGAGAGGCTTGTGTGCTTGTGGGTGAACCATCTAGAATCTAACATTAACCCCTGTGTCCCATGTGCTTTGGACCAAAAAAAAGTTCCAGGAAAGATCATTCCAACTCCTGGCTACACAGAGTAGAAATACTTGCAGGGTCACACCAGGTCAGGCAAAAAGGAAGATTGTGCATTAAAGGGAACTTGTACTGCATAAAGCTGAAATACTTAATTCAGAGAAGTAATTTTCGCTTATATCTCCCGGTAAAAATACAGCTGGAGATACCACGGTCAAAAAGATCCATTTTTGCTGCCACAAAACACATTGTTTCTAACTGCGTTCACTGTCTTGTCAGCTTTCTCTCCTGAAACTCCAACGCAATCATCTCCATCTCTAGATATGAAATCCTGGTCATAGATGTTTAAAGTGAACGTGATGTAACTATAATGTTTTATAGGAATGTCCATCTGGTGTGAACTTGCCAGTGGTTCAACAGAAACATAACCTGGTAACAATTTATCCTGGCTACTGGGCTGTTTTGAAGGCCTTTTTATCAAACTATTAATTTACCTCTCCGCTAATACTCCTTTCCCGTCTTTTCTGTACTTACTAATGTAGTTAAACAACAGCATGTAAATAATGGAACTAAATTTACGTTTGTAATGTAGGTACCCAAATCCTATGTTTTCCTAAACCTAACTAAGTAGTTTCAGTGCTTAAACGTAACCAAGTAGTTTTAGTGGGGTAGTTTGCCCGCCTAAGCCCACGTACACTACAGTGGTCATGTTTATTTTGGGAATGGTGATATATCTTTGTCATTTTGGGAATCACTGGCCATAGACCTAATCAGTTGCTTAGGTACAAGGATGTGCAGGATAAATAGTGTATCAAGAAGTTGTTTCAGCACTTTACTTAGTGAGTTATTAACAGTGACAGACAACAGAACCATGCCAGCTCTTTTAATCTGCTGCTGGTCATAATACTGACTATCTTCTGACTCCAGCACTGTACTAAACATGCCAGTCTAAGAGTAAAAGCAAATAAGAAAATTAGGAATAAGGAAGCGGAAAACTACTGCTAGAATCAGGCACTTTTCAGCTCTATGCAAGTACTGAAAAGCAGCCAAAGTGTAGTTCAGGCATGGGCCAGCACGTGGATGAGGACGGAAACAATCAAACAATTACACAAAAATGTAATGTTCTCTTTAAATTGTACATAAATAGGTCCTATTCAAGTGAGATAATTTCTGTGTTTGTGAATGAACCCACATACAAGAAAGAATCTGTATTTTGGCTCTAAACTCACAGCAGGATTTAATTATTAAAAAAGTAATAAAAATAGCATCAGGTAATAGGAATGTTACCCTGCTATGAGTGAATGTGTTGTGCAATATTTCTCTCAATGCTACATATTAAATGTATTGTCAATTGCCAGAGTTGCTATACACAATATAATACAGTTGTTTGGTGTGGTAATTTGACACTTGAGATATCTTCTACGTAAAACAATCAAAGAAAATGTTCACTTTACTTTTAATGGTTGTTCGTGTATATTGTAGTGTGCTCACATTTCTAAGATAGACTTTAAATAATAAAAGGAGAATTCAGGTGTTTTTAAACCTGGGCCTTTTATTTACACAATTTGATTTAAAGATAAATTCTTATCAAAAGCTATGCAATTGGTCTATTAGACTGCCTCAGCTGGCAGCTGTGACAATGCTGCGATGGCTGCAACATAATCCTTTGTGCCAACTCCAATTGCCAAAGTTGTGTCCACTAAAAGTTCTTGTTTTTGCCACTGACAAAGGTGGTTGTTAATTATGTTGAGTGTCTGACAATATTGCGGAAGCGATTTAACCGGAAGCACAAGTCTCATTCAAGTCTTGCTCTAAAATCATGTGAGAGGTGAGCTATTGCAGGAAGTTGACAGTGGAAATGTGAATCAGAGGGAGATAGAGAGACGTACTGCCAGCAAGAACATATTTCCAAAGTCATGGCTGACTAGTTAGATATAAGATATAACATGTAAAAATGCTGCATTACCATGTCTTAAAACAACTAGACAACTCTTGTCTGTATTTAGTTGTGTTGTGTACTTTCATTTTCTGAAAGTTCCCAAGTTTCCAACAATGCTGAAAAGAAAGAAATCCCAAGTAATCTCTGAGCTCTCATCACATCTGCAAATGGATCAGAGCAGATTTTGATACCCAGTTGTTTATTCCTCCAGAGGCTCTGGGTCTGCGCATGACTCTCAGTGATTATGCCTCCACCAGGCCCTCCACACACAACTCTGCAAATGTCTCTTTTTTTGTTTTGATAGAGTGTCCCCTAGCTGCAGCAGTTACATTTTGTGCATTTAACTGATTTTGACAATGTAGATGAAGCAAAAACTGTAAAAACTCACCTCTTGAGATTTCAGAGTGGGACCTCTCCTTGAATGAGACTTGTGTTTCTGGTAACAAAACTGACCTTATTATCTAACAAACGGTCTATCTGCATAAGACTCATTTATGAATTTTTGTCACACACTGAAAATAACAACTTCAACCTGTCAGTGACAAAACTTTCAGTGGACTTAACTTTTTTTTTAGCCTTTTGGCTTTTATTGATAGAACAGCTGAAGACATGACAGGAAAAAGGTTGAGAGAGAGAGGGAGTGACACGTAGCAAAGGGCCCCAGGCTGCAACTCGAACCCCAGTCCGCTGCAGCAAGGACAAAGCCTCTGTATTTGGGACGCCCACTCTACTGAGTGCTAAATGGCGCCCCCAATGGACTTAACTTTGACAGTTGGAAATTGCCCCAAAGTATTATGTTGCAGCCAGCTGAGGCAATCTATTGGGCAGATTCCAAAACATTTGGTAAGAATCAATCATTTACATCAAAACATATAAATAAAAGGCAAAAGTTTAAAAAACTAAACAAAAAAAACTTTAAAAATACAAGAATTTGAACTATACAGAGTTTTTCTCTGAAATGTAGTAAATTGGAGAGCTAGATTAACATTAACATTGTAAGTTTGAACAGTAACTGCTATTACAGAGTGAATGTGCTGTCTTCGCCCAGTGTGCTAAAACACTGAAATGTGCATCCCATCCATGTATAAAAGTGTCGTTTTTTTTGTCTGTAACACATATAAGAGCCTTGTTACAATAATGCCACACATACTGTAATATGACAAAATAGTGCAGATTGGTATTGAAAAATCTGACTGAGCAACATTTATTCAACATCAAAGGAAAATGGAGGATCTGAAAAAAAATAGTTGAAAGAGCTTCAGAAAGAGAGATGTGGAAGCACCTTTTATAGACTGCAGTCATTAAAATGTAACAAATGGTGTGTGACTCCAGGAAGTTTGACACAGAGCACAGGGCACAGCCACAGTGTGCAGTATGTCTAATGCGCTTTTGAGATGAGCCAGCCTTGAACAGTCCACTAAACATAGAGAAAAATATTCAAACATAAACATGCACCAGTCAATATTTTACAAGTAAAGCAGTTCAGTGCATTTCTTCAAACCTCATTGTGCACAAGTATGTAACAATCAGATGAGGGAGGTAAAAGTGCCATGTAGGATTAACCCACTGTGGCAATCTTGTTAAAGCCTGCACTGTATTTCAAGTGAGAGTTTTAGTTGCGGTAACTCAAAATGTATCATTTAGCGAGCAGATCATAAGGAAGAACGGACACATAAAAAATGGAAAGGAGAAAGGAAAGGTATTCCCTCCAGAGTTTAAACAATTTTGCAATTTCACCACAACTTTCACAATTGTTAGCCCGGAGGAAATGTTATGTGTTGGGGGATGCTATTGGGTGCTATCACAGTATCAGTTGTACCTCACACAAATTGAGGAACTTCTGACCATTTATAAACAAGGTAAAGACTCTTGTACCATACATCAACAGTGAGTGGGTAAAACTGTGCTTTGTGTTAGTACAGTGTAAGGAAGATGCTAAACATGCCAAATGTCCTGATAACAAAAAAGAATCACACAGATATCACATGTCCCAAGGTGGAAATTCACTTTTTTGTACTGTGAAGTATAAACTTGTCATAACTGCTTAACATTTATAAAAAGCACACTTTTATCAAAATTCACATTTTTAAATACCCACAAAATAGAGTTCTGAGAGTGTACAGTTTCTGTGATGTCTAAAAATCATGTTCCCTTTACACCACTTGCTGGTACAATACTCAGCATCTCACCTCAGCTGGATCATTTGAAACCATAAAAGGATTACACAAATGGAGAGAAAATCAGCGCAGAGACAAAGGCCCCATAATTCATTGTGTCAAGTCCTACAGAAAACCTGAGAGGATTAACGCTTATTTTGAAGGAAGTCATGACGCTTTCGTCCTCATGAAGAATGATGACAGAATCAGCTGTTTGTTTGAATGCCTAATACAGTCTGTGTGTAAAGCAGTGATGGCAATGTGAATTATCATTCTTGTCAGAACAAATGCAGAAGTAGCATAGCACTGTTATGGTGCTGTAGACCCAAACCCTAACCAAAACCATACCACAATCTTTCCTTAACCCTGCCCAAACCTTAAGATTAATTTACATTAAAATGAAAGTTCAGTCATTTTTTTATATGCTGATGAAAAGTCAGGTGAATTTTTGTAGCCCATATAACATTTCTGGAGCTTCACACCAAAACAGCATTGCAGCATTCCTCTAAACAACTGAAACAGATAGGGACTTTTTACAAGATAAATAAATGGCTCCATATGTTATATGTTATTCTGTGTAATCCTCTTCAGAAGCCCAGAGATCTCAAATTGATTTGAAAAGACATTATTTACAGCCAGTTAAGCTTGTGCAACATCTTCAGTCAGGGTGAGCGCCAGCACTTTTAGCTTAGCGGCTACAGTTATGATTTTGGCTTGAGAAAGGGTGTAAATAACATTTTTCAAATCAATTTGGGAACTAGTAACTTACAGACGATTTCTGGAGCCATAATATGTCCGTTATATTTTTTATTTCAGTTATTTATTTAATGTTTTAAAACAAATCTGTGTATTTCAGTTGTTTAGGAAAATGCTGCAATGCTGTTTCGTTGACCGTAAACCTCCAGAAATGTTTTGTGAACTACGAATCTTCACCTGACTTGTAATGGGGAGGAGTAGATAATGCCTGAAGTTTCATTTTGGATGAACTTATCCTTTAAGCGTAACAGTTGACAGGCACAATGATGTCATGCCAGTCAGGTCGCCAGATTGTAAAACTCTCACATGGGTTTAGTTTGATGTATGACTTATTACTGTTCTTGTGACAACTGCAAAGTTAATATTAAGGCTGTTCCTTAGATTGTATTCTATTTCATTCTGCAAAGTGAATTTGTGTGACAGTGTGACAGCCTTGTTAAACCAGGATTATTCAATTTGTTGGTGTGGTTCCTGGAACCTCATAATAAATGATGCTCCGGGACCATCATGGATACTGACAATCATATATTTGTAATGTCATAGCTAAGCTAAACACAGAGAAAAAGACTGGAAAATTACACACATGGCATAAGTTATCATTTCAAACACATGTTTAACATTGTGAAAGGGTCGATTTGAACCCAAACCATGTTTTACTAAATTTAACCAAATATTTTATAGTATTCTAACTCTACCAAGTATTTTGGTTCCCTGAATCTAATCAAATAGCAACAGAAATCCGAAAAGAAAAGGAAAGTTAGCGAACTGAAAGAACTATATGTTCTAAATAGGATACAAAAGCTGGTCTCCTGAGTGAGAGTCTTATACTCAACCCACTCAACCATGATGGCTTGCTCTCAGATGTAGTTTTCAACACTGATTTTGTAAGTTAAATGATAGTCCTGAAGCAGCATTTCTGATAATGTCCCAGGAACAACACGAGCTGCCAAACTTTGACATCAGAACAATGGGATTGCTTAATCTTATGATGGAACAGGGACAACACCAATTATAATGTTCCTGGAACAAAAAGATACACTAGGTTATCATTATATTATTTGACATCTTGTCCATTATATTGCATACAGGAAAAGTTATCCTGGACAGTCACATTAAGCACTGCCAAGGAAGATAGTCTGACAATCCATGCATTTGCTAAGGAGCTGAAATATGGCAAATCATTTCTTCTCTTCTTCTCTGTCCTCCATATTTGTCTTTTTCGTATATGCTGACACTTAAACACATGGGATCAGACACATGAGGTGAGAAACAGATCTTGTATTATGAGATATTTGATCTAAGGTGCTTCTGTACAAACTGTGTTAAGTTTGAGCTGGGATTGAACTTTGGAACTTGGGGCACAATTGGTTTTTTTCTATAAATCAGGTAGTGTGTAAACTAATTAAGACATAGAATCACTCACACAGTGGAGACTAGATGGCATTAAACCCCATCCATCTTTTTGTTTCTGTGGGCCATAATAGGGCAGTGTAGTATATTGATATGTATAAAATGACAACTGTGTTGTCACTGTAACACTGAATTTGCGTTGACAACTGGAAAAAATCAGCCTGTAAAGACATGGAGCATACTATTTTGCTCAATATTCATGTGCAGCATGAAAAATCTATAAAATAAATCATAATAACAAAATGGCTTTAAAAACATCATTTCACGCCATTTCATGGCATTTTTAGTTGACCAGCTCACACAAGATTCATTAAGGAGGACATTTTTAAAGTCAATGGCCTGACATTAGCATCATGGTTGTTTTGTCTAATCACCAGTACACACAACTTCTGCAGCTTCTAACAGCACAGCCATTGAAATACTTAAGGTCTCGTAGGGCTCAGCACACCAAACCGACATCAGAGAACTAGCGGCAACAAAGGCTTACTGTTACGTCACCTCACATTGACTTTGTATCAGCTAAAAAGCTGCACTTGAACACACTGTCAATGTCTGACGGCCAACTAGCTCGTACACTCTTTGCCTGCATGAGAGGATATAAATCTCTATACCACCAGGTAGCGATAGTCTGTGTTCATTCAAAAAGGTAAGACTCCAGACTGCGAATATATGAACTGTTATTATGAGAAAGAAACATTTCTTACACCACTCTTGCTAATATAGCCACTTCTAATTGACCTAAAATGGGTGAAATTATGGCTACTACAGCGACAGGCTTGAGGGGGTTTCCCTTTCTTCTTCAGTTTCCCTTCCCTTAGCTGACTGGCCAATCACAGTGATTTCTCTCATTGATGGGCTCCACTAGCGATTCTATTCGCTCAGTCAGTCTGAAAGCTGACAGCAAAGGCTGACTAGTGCCAACTGTGTTGTTCTATTGCTAATCACAAATGTATGAAGTACTGGTAGCAGCATACCTATCTTCTTTGTGTTAACAGTGCAGTCAAAAAAAACTGTACTAAAGAAGACTGGGATTTTTGTGAATCCCTTGTGCATAGACAGGCTAATTGAAGCCTTTGTGGATTCCAGCAGTGACAATGAAGACTATTATTTAGACAGGCTATTACAGAATGCAAACACATTTAATGTCCATTACTGTGAAACTGCCTGCCTTAAAAGTATGAAACTGGGATTTGACATTATGAAAAGGTTACTGAAAAACTTTAAATAGCCTCGTTTACTAAAACATCCACCAGCATTGTTCCTCATTGACTACCAGTCAAAAGACACCCTACAACACTGTGAGTCACAGCTAGCAGTAAGAGTCTGCTGTCACACAATTAAAAAGGTGGCAAATTCTCTGAAAACAGGTGCTACCAACTTAAAGTAATAAGGTTATCTGCATTTTGAAGTAGCCATCAAGTTGAATTCTGTTTTTCATTTTAATTCATTTTCAGCATATGTTGTTGAATGTATGAACTTGGTGATAGTTGAACTAAATGTGGTGTGTTATTTTAAGGGATAAATTAAACAACTTATCCTTTAAATAGACATGGACTGAGCAGTTTTAAGACTGGGTCGTGAATATTACCTGGACATACAACAGCTACAGGAAAACTACCCAACATCTGTGCTGTGCTGCAGACTGATGGCGCCTTTTCCAGAGATTTTGGAGGGATGGATGAAGGGTGCGGTTAGATTGAAGTCACAGTCTGTGTGTGGGTCATCACCCCTCCTAGGTGGTTTCAAGAGAGTGCAAGGTTGTTGGCTGCTGGGTTTCTTACAGTTTACAGAGCCTGTTTGCTCCCGGTGTCACACCTCCACTGAGGTTATCTGGTTCATCTGGGCCCTCATGGACTGGATGCTGTTGAGGATCTTCTTCTGGTGGCCGGCCAACGTCACTCCCACTTTAAGGATGTCCCTGAGGAGAAATAATTGGTCAGTTCCACCTCAATATACCAACAAAGCTATCACTTTAATCCTTCAAAACCTGCTGTTTTCTGGATGCTGAAATTCAAGTTTTTGAGTTTCCGAGTTTTATATCATGTGAGATCCATAGCAACAGCAGATGTATTAAGATCTTTTTTGCCCTTAGTTCTATCTCTTTGCTTACTTTCAGGTTGCCCTAACTGTGTGACAGTTGCCCTAACTGTGTGACACTGACTGGTTTTTGAGTCTGCATGGAAAATAAGCAGCCTATACTCAGGGCTGACAAAACTGTCAAAAGGCATCAGCATGTTTTTTGTGTGTGTTTGTTTTCTGTTCCCTAAAGCTTCAAGCTGTGTCGCTCTCATTGGCTCCGCCCATCCTCCTCCTCTCGCCTCACATATTGATGGATCTGGATTGTCATATCCTGGGCTCTGCAGGATCATTGCACTCCTCTGTTTTACAATCTCTGTATATCTGTACTTCGGTAAAATGTTTTGCCTCTTCATTCTGATGTTCTCTTTTTTGCTGCTCATCATCTTGTATGACCTACCCTATTCAAGGTCACCACGGTGGAGAGGAGGTCATTTGGCTCAGCACCGCTTAGCGATGCCTCAGCCTGCTCAGTCATTCCACTGGATCCAGACACTTTACATATAATATATAAATTGTATCGGGTATTCTGTCAATGCAATTTGAAAATTGTGATTCCGTTGTTCTGTACATCTGACATCTACTGCATGAGCGATCCCTCCTCTGCGGCTCTCCCTGAGGTTTCTTTCATCGTTTTTTCACCCTTTTAAAAATTATTTTGTTTTCCCCCTCAATGACATGTTTTTCCTCACTTGAATTGAGGGTCTAAACACAGAGGATGCTGTTCACTATATATACTGTAAAGCCCACTAAGGCAATGTGATTGTGAGCTATATAAATAAAACTGATTTGATTTACATATCTTGAGGAAAGATAGAATTTATGTTTTTATGGAAGCAAATGCGCCTCAGATATTGACATTTCAATGCCTTTGAATTTCTAGCACAGATTTTTTCTTATTTAGCACTGAAATAACATGTCTTTGTTTTATAAGATTGTAAGTTTTTGGCTTTTTGCCTTTATTCAGATAGAATGTCTCTGACTTCAACGAGAGGAGACAGGGGATGACATGCAGCCTCTGTACATGGGGTGCTCGCTCTTACATCTTCCATTTTTTGTCTCTGAAGTCAATATCCCATTTTCACTTTTATTTTTCAATGTTCCCAATTTTTTTAAAAATTACTTAATATATACAATCAATGTTAAATTACTAGCATGGCAGAAGTCTCTTTGCTTCCTATGGATCATGGTTGGCCCTGCAGCTTTGTTACTGCTTGAATCCTACTATCGTAACCATCCTTATGATTATGATTATTATTATACTTTTAGACTAAATACTTATATTTATATGCATTTGATTATTATAGCTGTTACTATTGTTGTGGCTTCTGTACGTCGTCTCCAGAGCCTCATTTGAGGATAATTTAATAAGTTGGACTCTGTGTAGCAATAGGAAGTTTAATGCTGGCAACTGTTTTTTTTCATGTAGCTTTTTGTGCTAGCTCAATAAGTGTTAGCATTGTTGTTCTCAGAAGAGACTTCCAAAAACACAGTATTTTGTCCTGATGGACTTGGTTTTTCAGGATGCAGTTGTGCACGCTTCAGCTAGCTCCACCTCAGCCTGTGCTCTGGGTGCATACTGTTTTCCAATAATTTGTGTATTTAACCTCATCTATGTGCATGGAAGGAGCTGTTTTCTGATGGATTTTTTTTTTAAAGAAAAGGTAGGTCTTTAGGTGATATAGTATAAAATTACTCAATGAAGCATCTGAACTGAGTGCTGGCCGAGTGGACAAATTTAATTACTTTTGTGTGGGTGATCATCGTTCATGTCCTATGTGGAGGTAGAGTTTTGTTTGTTAGTAGAAAAATCTACTAAGTTAGATGTAGGAAATAACTAGGTTACATATACATATACACACATATATAATACAAATTCTTTCTTAGGTTTTAGAAAAGATCATGGTCTGCATTGAAATTAATAAGTCAGCTTTCGCTTTTGCTTTTACACAGGACAGGAGCAGCAATGTTCAGTCCACCAAAAAGGAATGTTTGACTTTAGTACTAATGACACACCCTATGAAGTCAACTAGTGTGATGTGGGATGCAGGGATGTAAGGCACTGCCCCCAAGCGAAATACCAAGTTTTTGGGGACTACCGTAATACGAAGGTTGCGTTGCTGCTCTGTGTGAATATACTTCATAGACATGCCCGGAAGATGACGATAAAGGTACTTGAGAAATGGTTTGCATGCAAGTATGTAACTTTGAATAGCATCCTGCAATTAGCCAGCTAACACAATACAAAACCCTAACATTATTGGCTTCCTGGGTAATGAGGCCAAGGCTAACACGCATCAGGTTTCTTCTACAACATGTGTGAAGTTTTTGGTTTGGAAGTGGTCCTTGTGATAATATTCATGGAATGAGTGCAACTAAGTAGGAGCTAAAAAGACAGGAAGAACTGACTGTCTCAACTGGCTCAGGCCTGTATGAGCTGACCAATCAGAAGTGGGGAGTTGAGATGCACTTTATGTACATGGATCAATGTTTGCGTTATTTGATGAGTTAGTAATGAGACTCAAAAATCTACTTTTCTTACATACAGGAGCCTTAATGTCATTCTATTTAACTGTAAATAGTTATTAGTTTTTTTTTTTTTAACTTTTTTTTATTACACATCAGAAACCCTGGCTCCTGTCATAGGGTTTAAACCACAATTAACTAGCAATGACAACCATGATGACCAGAATCATCACCATATCTCTCTTTGTATAACCTCTCTTCTTAAAAGTGTGGCTATATGAGAAGAATTAGACATACTCCATGGTCATTTGAGACACCACATCAAAGCTGGTAAAGCCTTCGTTGGCAAAGTTTTCCTTGTACTGGCCCATCTTAATTGCATCCAGCCACTCATCCACTGTGCTGAAAGAGGAAAAGTCTGGAGCACTGCGATCAAGCAGAGGTAAGTGAACACTGTTGGAAGGAAAGAAGACAAAAAGGAGAGCATAACAGCCTGTGAGATAGTTGAATTGTGATGGGTCTATGTCATTCACATTTTGAAGTGATGGAAGTAATTTCTGCCATACCTTGATGACAGTGGTGTTGTGGCCTTTAGGCTGTTAGGGTTGCGGATCATCTTGTCCAGGGTGCTGACAATCTGGCTGAATTTGGGCCGGTTGTTGCGGTCTTTCTGCCAGCAGTCGAGCATCAGCTGATGCAGTGCACTAGGACAATCCATGGGGGGTGGCAGCCTGTAGTCCTGCTCTATGGCATTGATAACCTACAAGAATTGTCAAACTGATTTTAGTCTGACCATAACTAGAACTGGATTCAGTACAGAACTACACTAAACAGATAAGACACTCAATAAAAAAAAAAACACAGACTGAATGAAACCAATGTTTGATTGTTGGCATTTGAGATAAATCACACTTTAGCTTGTGCATTATGGTGCCTTTGATATTTCCCAAAACTGACATTTTGGGAAATGTCTGGGGACAAAACAAGGCTAGCTTTTTATTTTCTTGGTTTGTGTTTTATTCATTTGATGTAATTTTATTTGTATTTGTTTATTCTAATGACTTTTTTTAATAAGTATGATTTAATTCAAATGTCTTAAGTGAATTTAATGTTTAATTGAGTTGATTTTACTATTGATTTGTATTAATCTAAAACTTGATCCAATCGATTTTAAAAATGTTTTTAATTTAAATTTTGCAATTTTAATGATTTAATTAATTAATAAATAACTGACTGCAGAATAAATTACATAAAATGTAGAAGAAAGAAAAGTGTCATGGGGAAAATTAATATTTAAAGAATTAACATTAACATTTTAAATGTCTAAAATGATATGTAGCTCTGTGATATGTAAGATATAAGATATATAAGCAATAAATGCCAGCTTTTCTACAGGGCTCTACTTACATCCTGATTGCTCATGTCCCAGTAGGGCCTTTCTCCATACGACATCACCTCCCACATGACTATACCATAGCTCCAGCAATCACTGGAGGAGGTGAACTTCCTGTATTGAATGGCCTCGGGAGCTGTCCACCGGATGGGAATCTTCCCTCCCTGGAAAGACAACTGTGGAAATCAGTGGACAGGAAGATGATGCTTTTTGAAAATGTATTAACCTGTTGGCCAGCCATTTTTTTTCTTTGTTCCAATTCCTGTTTTGCCTCTTAGCATCTAGTAATTTAATCAATTATGTAGTTGATCATTTTGTATTAAATGTGCTGATCCATAACAAACTAATACAATCAAATTCCTTGCCATGCTCCTATTTTTGAATCAAATATTATAGTTCATTCACTGACACAGCAAATTAATTCAAAGACAGGATCTCATTCGTAAAAAAGGCCAATCCCACCCCTTAGTCCCTTTGCTGAGAAGATCTCTATGCAGTTATTAGACAGATGTGTTTGCACTTTTCTAGTGTTCTAGTGGTAGCAAAACAAACTTTGGCCCCTGTAGTCTCTGATGAAGACTCACCAGAGCGCTGGTGTAGGTGGGGTCTGAAGTATCATCCTCAAGGAAGCGTGACAAGCCAAAGTCCGACACTTTACACACCAGGTTGCTATTGACCAGGATGTTCCTAGCTGCCAAGTCCCGATGGACATAGTTCATGTCACACAGATACTTCATTCCTGCTGCTATGCCTCGAAGCATTCCCACCAGCTGGATCACCGTGAACTGCCCATCATTTTGCTTCAAGAAAAAAATCCAGATAATTAATGTTTGTTTTTGTGATGACTGAATGAACCTTGTGCTGTAATACAAGCATCCTATAGGAAACAAATTCCTACGAAAGGCAATTTTGTGTCTCCTTTACCCTGAGAAAGGAGTCCAGGGATCCGTTCTCCATGAATTCAGTGATGATCATCACAGGACTGCTTTTGGTCACAACCCCTTCCAGGTGGATGATGTTTGGATGGTCAAACTGGCCCATGATGGACGCCTCACTCAAGAAGTCCCGCCTTTGACGTTCAGTGTAGCCCACCTTCAGTGTCTTAATGGCTACCAAGATCTCTCTCTTCCCAGGCTGCCGGAGGTTTCCACTACACACCTCCCCAAATTCTCCTGTCAGTGTAAGGTCAATGTTATCGTAAAAAAGCAAAGTTTATGTATCACATGTCGCATAGGAAACATTGTAGTCACTGCTTTTGTATTTAGGCCCAAATTAAAATCAAAGTAGACAGGTAGTAGCACTATGAATGTTCTTTGTCATGGCCTGAACAGGAATGATACATAAAGTTTTCATCTTGTTAGACAGTAATATGACATTTGCATAGCTATTGCAAAGCATGGCCTGATGTAGTCCGCACTGAGTATCCTCAGAGTCCTAATAAAGAGTCAAACAATTCCAGGATCGACCCCCCCCTTTTGAAATCCCAGCTTCAGTCTTCTCTGATACCCGACATCATATCCTATGCCATGCACTGTTGTCTCTCACCTGCACCAATAACTTGTTCAATCTTGACAAAAGAAATGTCAATCTCCTTGGCAAACTCTCTGACTGCTTCATTTGGGTCTTCATATGTGAAGGGGTCGATGTAGATCTTCATTCCTGGTGACACTTCAACAAAGAGATGGAAGAGACAGCAACGGCTATACACACAAAAAAGTCCTGCATTGTTTACACACTGTGCCAAACCAAAGCAAGCCAGTCTGATGACATACTGAGAACTGAGCAGTAAAGTGTTACTTACTGTGGCCACTGGTATAATGTTGGAGTTTGTCTGTGTAATCGGATTCTGGTCTGTCTGGACTTCTCCTGCTGGGGAACAAACACACAGAGGCTTACATGTCAGCATATCCATCTCCATGAACTACGTCACTCTGTCCACTGATATGGATGACACTGAAAAAGCTAGTAAGCAGACCTTGAATGGGGACTGTTCCGTCAAAATAGAGAGCTTTTTTTCTGAACTTACTCTGTAAATTGAGGGTTTATTTCAATTAAACCAGGGGTGATGTGGAAAGACAAAGCCTGTGTTGGTGAGTTTTATTTTGCTAAATGTCAACTAAAAAAAAAGGTGTGTTTTACTATGAGGTAATTAGGCTTGTCCAAACTAACGTTAATTAAGTCTTTATTAATGTTTGGCTGTAATTCTGTCATATAAAATGTAGTATGGTAAGGAAAATACAAGACAATTTCCTCTCAGGACATTTTGTAATTTTCTTTTTATTCATTCATTTCACTCAGCGCTAGGAAAATGTGA
Source organism: Diplodus sargus (assembly GCA_903131615.1). NCBI lineage: Eukaryota > Metazoa > Chordata > Actinopteri > Spariformes > Sparidae > Diplodus > Diplodus sargus. The sequence continues at coordinate 268,788 of CAEMYA010000352.1, forward strand.
AATATAAATGACTCCAATCTGAAACTCTCCTCCTAAGGTTCAAAAGTAGCTCTCTATAAAAGCAAGGAATCTCTGTCTGTCTGTCTGTCTGTCTGTGTGTGTGTGTGTGTGTGTGTGTGTGTGTGTGTGTGTTCCTTAAATATCTCTGCGGATCAGGATCAGACTGACCTGAGAGTTTCAACATGGCTGCTGCGTGGTTCAAGGGTGTGCATTTGTTTGGACTCTAATGATACCGTTAATAAATTATTTCATAAATGCTTTACAAATTCCGAGCATTGTCCGCCGGAGCCACCACAGTCACATGCGCACCAGAGCCAATCACTGCAGAGCTCAAGCCCACGACACACGCATTAAGAAACAAGCGGACGTATACCTGCAGCGGCGCGAGTTGGACCAGGATTTTGCCGGCGGTTCTGTCCCGTTCTGTTCTGTGCATCTAAACTGACTGTTGTGGATTAATGAGACTGAACGAGTCCGGACAGAGTCTGTTTGGTTCTGAGGAGATCCGGATACGCGAGGACAACAAAGCGGAATCGGAATCTGTGGACGTTTGTGTGTAGCTAACTGCTAGCCCATCTACACGGCCCATCTCCCGAGTCGACGGACCGGACGCACCGGCATTTTCAAAACCGGACTTAGGGTAAATAATGTCCGCCAGGCTTTTTTGCGAACATTGCTGTCACATTTGCTTTGTGTCTGGTGCAGAAGAAACGGTAAAAATAGGCTTTAGTCACTAAAGTGTCCAAGCAGCAAGTTTGGTTGTTGAGGAACAGGAAGTTGACGATTGGTGTACAGACAGCGATATTGAGAGTAGAGAGATTTGTGACCTTTAGCGTGTTTGGAGTGTATAGTTAGTGTGTTATGTAGTGTTTGGTGCAGTGTGTTTAGTGTGTAGTGGAGTCGGTTTTTTGTTTAATGAGTCAAAACAATGAGAAGATGCTGAATGTGGAGCAGGCAGTGCAGCTATTCATTCAGCTGGAAGGAGCTCAGGCAGACCTGAGCATTGCCTGCATTTAAATGCAAATAACTACATATAACTTTGTAAATTATTAAACTTTATGCACATATTTAGTAAACAACAATTTATATTTGCATTATAGGTAATAAAAAATTGTTTGTTAAACATATTTTTAGTAGTTTCACAGTAAAAAATTCTAACTTTTTCTTCTCGGATTATTTGTTATTTTGTGATTTTAGGTCCAATGTGTTAATACACTATGCCAAAATAAAAAAATAATTGTACAGTCACACATATGAGGTTGTGCTGAAAATAATGACACCAAGTAAATAGTTTTTAAGGTGAAATATAATGGCAAAATCAAAAATAGTCAAAGGATTTGTACTGTAAGAAACAGATCAATCGATGCTCCCTTTTAAGATGTGGCTTTGATGCATGTTCTGTGTTTAGCTGGCATGGATGAGGACCCACTGGAAACATTAGTGAAGGCAATTGGCACCTAAAGACTACAGTGTTTGATAATGGATTTTCTGAGGTCCAAAGCTACACAAGATAAATGTTGTCAGGTGTTTTGTCACCATGCAAGCGACAGTATTTCAACATTACCTGCCCCTGGTGGCTCATTCAGCTCTCCACTCACCAGTAATTAAATTTTGTCAGCAACTAATTGACAGGGGTTGTTTGCAGCGATGAACCAATTTTTTACCGTCTCCTTTGCTCTTCAGGACTTTTTAGGTTCTTTGAGCTAAATGTTGTGGGGTTTTTTGGCACAGTCATTGCCATGATCCAGGTTTTTGTCGTTCTTGTTTCCTGTTTTACCCTTGAAATTGTACCATTTTGTTTAAGCTTTTTGTTGCTACTTTCTCTTTTGTCCTTTGTGACTCTTTTAGTTTTCCTTGATCTCTTGGTTTTTGTATTGCAGCTTTGTTTAATAAAGCTCACCTTTTTTCCTCTACCCAACCTCCTGTGTGTTGTCTGCATTTGGGTCCTCAACAGTCATTACTGTAAGTGGTTTAGTTTGCTGTAGATAAAATAGCTAGCAGAGGAAATAAGCCATCATCAAGGGATAACAGTACATGGTTTGATGCCTTGAGAGAAACAACATTCTAATTAAATTATTTCACGGCCTGTTACTGGCTCACCTGCGACAGACAGCTATGAAGACAGAGATGGCAATGATGAAGATTACTCCTGCAGCAGCTGAACCAATGATGAGGGGGAGTTTCTCCTCGATACTGGAGTTATATTCCTCTACAAGTCAAGAAACAAACCAAGAGATGTTACTAACTTTTTAAAATACTGACTTGATCCATGGCTGGATTTCCTTTTAGGAATTCTGACAGAAAACAAGTGACCAAGTTTTATTATCATGCCTACCTTCAGTCATGGTTTGGAAGTACATTTTGCCACTAAAGCGTCCAAATCCAGCAACAGTCCGAGCCCGAACTTGAAAGACGTATATAGTTCCAGGCTTCAAGCCACGTATGACTGCTGTGTTGGTACTACTCCTTGTAAGAGATGAGTTCCATTCTGCCTGGTTCTGAAACACATGCATGGGAAATCCCAATTAATAGTCAAAACAATAATCAGACAAATGCTGTCTGAGGTTATTCCTGAAACTATAAATAAGTCACTAGAGTAGTAGGATTGTCATGGTCAAATTAGGAAAGGTTGAGAAAGCCATTCTTTTTGATCACAACTCATTTCCACATGTTTTGTTACTGTAATTACAGACATACTCCCTTGTGTTCAATTTAAGGAAATGTAGCAGAAACACCACTGCACCTGTGGGAGACAAGCTCACTTTCTGTTTTTATATGCACAGAGGATTGAGACAATGATAAGACCAATAATGTTAAGTTACGGTTTTAGTAAGGTGAGGACCCAAATGCAGACACACACACACACACACGCACACACACACGCACGCACGCACGCACGCACGCACGCACGCACGCA
>CAEMYA010000352.1:271771-298006 GCA_903131615.1 Diplodus sargus
ACACACACACACACACACACACACACATGAGGCAGGAAATGGGGGAACAAAAAGCCAGCTTTATTATACCAAAGCCGAATGAATAGTTAAAAATTGTTAAAAAGACAAAAGAAAAAGTAGAAATCAATAAGCTCTAACAAAGCGCAAAGAAAAAACAAAGTTCAAATCAAAAAGAGAAGCAAGAAGAAGATTGTTTCAAAATAAAACAGAAAACACAAGAACAAAAAGACACTGAATTATAACAAATAGCACATGGTCTTCCTGCCAGCTGTCTAATACTTAACTATAAAAGAAGAAATGTCTTTCTCTCTGTGAGTCTAATGCATTCTTAAGAACCATTCATTTGATCTACTTCCCACTTCCCCTGCAAATTGGATACACGACAATATCAATACAGTTTGAAAAAAAATATTGGAAAACGCTGTGTGTAGCAGCTATACAAGAGAGCTATGCGGAAGGGATTTACTTACCAACAGCACTGACGTACCTTCTCATAGTACTGCAGTTCATAGTCCAGGATAACTCCATTGGGCTGATCAGGCTGGGACCAGGACAGGGTGATGCTGTTGGGGGTTCTGCTGACCTGGTGAATGATGGACACTGCTGATGGTGCTGAGAACAAAAAAAGAGGAAGTGAAGTTCAAGGCCGTAGAAAACACTGACACTACTGAAACTACTACTGAAACTATGACTGACTAACTCAAACTAGTAGACCCCCCCTAATCACTCAACAAATTACTTAGAACAAGCAAAGTGAAGATATGCCATGTAAAATATTGTGTTAGCCTCACCAGCCTGGTTGGTGGTGATGTTGACAGATGCGTACTGTGGCGAATAAGGACTCTGGTCAGACACTCCGTTGACGGCTTGTATTTCAAATGTGTACTGCGTGTGAGCCAGGAGGTCACTGATCTGGACGCTGGTGTCAGTCAGTCCCAGCTGACGTGGGACAAACTGCACGTTATCTCCACAGCGGGTGCAACCACCTCGCCCACTGCCACAGCTCTTACATATGATGTTGTACACGACATCTTCCCGGCCACCGCCTTCCTGTGGTGGGCTCCACTCCAGCCTAAGAGAAGTCTCATTCACTATGGAGATGACATTTTGTGGAGCTGATGGAACAGCTGGAGAGAACAAAATTGTATGAGTTGTGTAGTTTAAAAAGTGCTTGTGTAAGTGTAGGGCAACTTGTGTTGTAATAATAATAGTAATCCCCTAACAATAGTACAATACATGCACAATGTCAGTTACTCTGCATTTCACTGCCATGATGTTTTGGAGCAAAGCTCACATGCCAAACACTTGTGAAAACAATACTGTTTCCCCTATTTTACTGCAGATGAGAGGATAACCATGTCAATATTCATCATGGTTTGTATACTAGTTAAATCCAGATTGCAAAAATAATTAGGGGGGAAGATGTATTTTTGAAGGCTAACCTGGAAGTGAACATCCCCCTGGCTTCCGATTAGCCTTTACAGGTTATGATTTTTGAAGAGTTACAGGTTATGATTTTTGTAGATTTACAGGCAGATTGGTGCAACATCAGCATTACTGGCTTGCATCATGGAAAATGATCAAAAATAGTCAGATGGATGAATATTTACTTATGTCCTTTGTGTCGTTGATTTTTCTTACTGTGCTACTGAGTAAGCAACTGAAACTACATTGACATAAATGTAGACAGCTTCATGTTCAAGTAGCATTTGTGCACTTCACAGGTGAATAAGTGTTCAAACAAATGATTTAAGTTGCTGTTTGCAGCAAGTACACTGAGATTTATCAATGTGTCATCATGAAAATCTAATACACACATACTTGTACAGGGCATCTGTTGAGGGTCGGAGTCAGTGCGGTAGTAACCATTGCGACAGACACAGTTAGTTGCTCCCTCACTGGTGGTTCTGCTATTAATTGGGCACTGCAGACATTTGTGGTCCCCCTGTGCAGCCTTGAAGTAGCCCGATACACAAGCTGTAAGGGAGATATACATAGGTCAAGGAGATACAAACTGAATAAAATACATGGTATATTGTACAAGACAAAAGGGTCTTAACAGATAGACTGAATGAGGGTCAACTTCATATCATCTTGTTTGTTGTCTGCTTCTTTATCAAAACCATATTAGTATTAGTCAGATCCATCCAAGTTCTATGTCTCAACTCTATCATCTCCTATTTTCCCAACCCAGGATGTCTGTGTTTTATAAAGGTCAGCTTATTGAAGTGACGTGTACTTGGACTCCTTCAGAGGCTGTCAGTTCTGCAAGTCCACAAGGTTTTAAAACATGTTAGAACATCTTTAGCAGAGGAGTGAAATCAGTGTTAATTCTTCCATATATAGATAGAAAGATATTTGTTTAAAAAAATAATACTTTCAAGCTTATCATAGTTCAAGTGAAGGTGTGACACACCAGCTTTCCATTCAGGAAACATTGTGCTTTTTTTAATTACATTTTTTTTTATATGCACTTCACTCTTCACATTTTTAATGTGTCAGTATCTTTCAAGGGAGCTGTGTCACACCTGACCAACTTAAAAACTGTTACTCCATTTTTAACAGTAAAGAAAAAAAAACAATTAGATTAGATTAGAACAATGCATCTGCGTGTGTATATTCTATAAATTTCCAGCTTTACATTTTTATTCCTAGGCTCCACCAGAGTCCAGAGTTTTCATGATTCAGAATTTGTGCAGGTGCTGGAAATCCTTGAAAATCCTTGAAAATTAATGTGGTTCTTGTTGAACAACCATACACAGCCAAAACAGCCTGGCACCTCAGCTGCTGCTGCTCATTCCACAAATGCATGACATACAAATGTGGCACCATTAAAAAAGGAAATAAACAGACTTTACAGTGGTATAAGACTTATTGCCAAGAAGCATTGTTACAACAAAGAAATACCAAACACACATCTTCCCACTCTTTGTGCCATTACTCCGGTTAAGAAATACTAGCATTCATGTTGCCAACTAGGTGGCGACAGGAAATTAGGAATGTTAATGTACTCAGGCCGGGGACTCTTATCAAACATGAAATGTTTTCAAAGTAAATGATTGATATTGCAATCCCATCCAAGCTTTTACTAACGATTCATTGCAGGTGTTAAGTACAACACCCGGTGCCCAGTGCTGGAGCAATGTGACTGCAGGCCAGCGGGGGGACTGGGGAGGAGTGACAATCGTGCTTCGGCACAGTACAGAGCCACTGAGTATTGGGGCCTTAAATCCAGGTTTCCATAACTTCTTAAATCCAGGAGCTGGCTGCCTGGACCATGAAGGTGTAGCCTTGACAGCTGCAGTGTCTTGTAATATATATATATATATATATATATATATATTCAGTACAGACCGTCTCAATAACCACCTCTCTACCTCTTCACCTCTTTTGTTTGCATTTGCCACCTTCTGCATCATTAGAGGGGCAATTGTTAGCCAGTTTAGCCCATTTAGCAAGTTGTTGTCACAAAAAATTACATGAATATTCCCATTCTATGGACTCTTGGCGAAAAAAAAATTGTGGCAATTATAGGTGTCTGAAGCAATTGAGTGATTGTATTTATTTATGGATGTAGAAAAACATGAGTCCCAGGGATAACATGTAAAAGTGAGAATACTTATTTCTAACATGGTCCCTGATGTCATAAGATCAGGAATAATGGCATGGCCTAGATTTTAATACCTGGTAAAGCATGCACAACTGGCATGCACAGGATATGGTCTAGAAAGTATGCCCCAGAAAATGCCAAGTTATTTTGAATAGAAAGCAGCTAAATCCTGCTCAAAACTCACTCTGAAATGTTCTAATTTGCCTATTTGTGATGTAATAACATAACTACATAGACTACTCAACATTTTAAGTCAGTATAGACTTAAAGGTGCATTTGTAAGGAAAGCTGATTTTTCACTGACTTGTCAAAATCTGATGCTTCGAGATCGTAGGATGGGTCCGCTTAAAAATAAATGTTTTTAAAGTATCCTTTAAATAAGTATTTTATCACTAGAAAGATTCCCCCTAAGCCAGAGTCTACGGAGTAGAAAGACAAATATTTTTGTAATAGGTGCTGTATGCCCAGAGAAAATAAAGAAAAAGGGCTATGGTATTAGTGTGGTATAAGAATGTACTGTGCTGCACTGGACCAGTTGTCACTGGGTGACATTCTGCCAGTTGCTTGGTTTCTGTTCTGTTGCACTTTGTTCTTGTTGCACTTTGTTATTGTTGTTGCACTTAGTGTCTGTTAACTTTTATTGAATGATGATTTTTGAGAGGTCATTGGACTGAAATAACTGTTTATCACGAATTTGCATGTTTTGTTTCTGTGTTAAGTTCTTTAAATAAATGCATTTGAAAATAAAAAAAAAGAGATGTTGGTAAAATAAACTTGATTATCAGTATTTATTTTGTGTTTTTTTTTTAAAATTTTAGTAGTTATAATTGGCTAATTGAATGATAAGGTTACAGTATCTTACTGGTGAAAGTACACAATTACAATCTGGCCCTAAGGTAGAGAGGACAACATTTTGTGGCCCCCTCTATCATCGAAGTTGCCCATCCCTACTTTAGATCAATGAGCTTATGATGGCGTATATGCTCTGATATTCCTCCAACTTTCTAATTCTGCACAATGTCAAATAAATTAAGGGGGAAACTATCCAAATCCCAAAACTGAAAAACAAATACCTTCCCAACACAAGGATATCAGAATAGTCAAATGGTGTATTCTAGCCCTAACTTCTACTGTTACTAAAACCGCTCAGTGAGTATATTTACGTTTTCAGTTGACTGAGTGACTGCCTCTGACACAAGAAGGTAATAAAGAAAAGTTAACAGACACAGATACAGTAGAGCAACAACTGTAGAGCAACACTGGCGGGCTACTTACCTCTGCAGACTGTACCATTCTCCAATGCCTCATACCCAGCTTTGCACATGCAGCGTCCAATGGGTACCATCCACTCCCCATCCCCGTTACAGTACAGCTTGATGGGTACATCCACCTCCTCCCCATTAGGAACACACACCCCTCTGGCAGCCACTAGAGAGGTGCTCTCTGCTCCAGACAGAGTCTCAGGAAAGACAGCACCATTCTGAATCACACGGGGACATTTCCTGTAGTAGACTCGAACAGCGATGAGTGACATGCAGGCGCCATAATCCTGGAAAGCGAGGTAGAAGCCATTGCGTGAAACAGGTCCAAAACTCCGGACTTCACTGTTGATCTTCATGATGCGTCCACCAAGATCAACCTGAGAGAAGCTCTCATCAGCAGCTATAGTGTCCACTTTCACCCAGGGGTTTTCCATCCAGGGTGGGGACAATTTAGTGGCTGTGTCTGAGTCAGACTCATAGTAGTACAGGTTGAAAGTTTCCTTGCAGGAGCCAGGAACATTGGGTATGGAACTGCAGTCACGTACTGAAAACTTCATCTGAACATGGATGCGCTGAGCTCCACGGCGGCGGATGTAATTTGTGCGTACCCAGTTGTTCTGGCTGCTATCGAAGACATTGCACACCTGGTATGTTCGGATGGTGTTCATGTTTTCATCATAGCCACTAACTTCTTCCCACTAGAAGACAGACAACAAACAAAACGACTGAGAAAGTGACACACAACAAATGTACAAAAACCACAAATACTTTGTCAATAACAGTTATTCACCAGGCAACGGGTCCACCAACTGAAACAACTACTTGTATTTAAAAACTTCCATTATGACCGCTAGTGTTTACTTTCCACCTTAACCCAGGATGTGTTAGTACACTGTGACATCACTGTTACCCTAGAATTCCACTGGTTGCATGCATGTTGTGGAAGAGTTCACACGGTAAGTACAGAATCACGTGTGACTGCAATTATACATACCTGTGCACACAACAACAAACAGACAAAAGGTTAGTGTGCTTACCTCCCAACGATTAGAAGAAGTTCAGATTTGCTTGGATTTGTCCCTTTTGTTTATTTTTGTGCTGGTGTCAACGCAGAGTATTTTATTTTCTAAAAATCTACCCCAAGTTCACTTTTGTTTCAATGTCCGTCTTCCTGTCTGCTCTGTGCTGAATTTGCCGGAATTGATATGCCATACTCTGGCATCGGGCAAAAATAAAGCCTTGCGTATCTGTTACAGAAAGGTCTGGACTGCTGGAGCCGCAGCTGATCAGATACGCAATGCAGCAGAGCCGGTGGAAGTACACACATAGACTAGAGTGAAACCTATGAGCTCTGCTGCCGTGGCTGATCCGAGATGGACCGAACTCGGATCTGGTGGAATTTGGGGGATAGGTGTGGCTACAGGTGTGCCAAAGAACACCTCTTAAAAACCCTAAAGGGGACCTTTACATCTAAGATGCCAGTGTAACATTACATTTCAGCTGAAGTTTTAAGTTTCCCTTCATGGCTTTACCGTTTGGTAAAGTTTAGGCAAAGAAAAGGGCCTGATTATGGTATTATAAAAAGACTAAGGTAATGTAAAAAAGAAACCTTAGTTGGCAGTTGGATGTATGTTTGTTATGCCCAACCACCAACCAATTTTATCCTCCCTCATAACAAATTTGAAACAGGGTACGACCACATACAATGTCGATTGGAAGGCACAAGTGGGTCTGAGAGGATGCAAATTTGCTGATGTAAATTGAGGCAAAACACATTTCAATACAGCATCCAAATGTAAAGATGACTTAGTGTTTACAATGAGTGTACTCTCCAAGTTACTGGAATGTAAGACTTCTACCTCAGCAGGAAGAAAGCTCCAAATGCTTCATTGAAATGATTATGGATTTAAAACAACATAATTCAAATGAAATGGTTAGTTTCCTGCATTTTTACTACATCCATTTCCTACAGGAGTGCTTAAGGACACAAACATTTAGTTTATGGGATTGCAGAAGAAGAAAACTATAGTAAATCATAGAAAATTCAACAAATGTTCTTTAACAACCAGGAATTACATGATACCAAAGGGCAACACATCTATATAAATGAAGACTTTTACAAGGAGGAAAGATCTGTTGGACAAATTAAATGCTGCCTGAGAAACAGTTGATGGAGTCAGCCTGAAATATAATGAACTAGTCATCATGCCGATGGGTGGACTCGAACACCCAATCTTAAAATTAGTAACGGTTACATTTTCAATTTTTTCTCAGCTTATTTATGCATTTTTAAAAAAAAATTCTTTACTGAGTCAAAAACCAAAATGTATCTGCCCATTGAGTGCTATAGCTTCATTGGGAATGTTGTGATGTAGCCAGGTATCTGTAAGGATGTAGACACAACTGTTTCTGATTTCCTGTTTTTGAGTCTTTTCTTTATTTAATGAAACATACGAACATCAGCCATAATGAGGCTGGGTAGTGGGAAACCCTTAGATCCAAGCTTGGTCAGTTTAGCCTTTATCCTGGCTCTTCCCCATATCTTCCTGGGCCAATGACACCACCTGCAGCTGTGTTTTGCCCAGCTGACCTGGCTGGATTGTCTCAAGGTCCGCTCGACTTAATCCAATCCCTGCGCCTCACTGGTACACATGACAACTGTACAACCTGTGCATGTAAAATAGCTAGCTTACAGCTAACAGTTGGGAGGGTCCAAATGTTACTTTAATTTAGAGGCCAGTGGATATTTGAGATGTCAAAAGTAAAGTTGCAGCTTTTTACTACCCCAGTAATCATCTCACAACAACAGATTCATCTATACTTTAAAGGCATCCAACCACATCTGTAAACACACACCAAAAGTGTCTGCTAAATGCAATGTCAATGTAAAGCAATAATCAGAGCATCTGTACAAGTTTGTCTGCTGAGACACAGATTGACTCTTTGTAGTTTAAGTTAAGGTACTGGATTTTCAATCAAAGAGATTGATGTGTATGTGTTTCCAGCTGCTAATTCAAAACAAATATTTCAGATGTTATGATGCAAGTTTATGTTCTCTGCTTTCCTGTTTCTGAAAATGTTGCCCTCTTGTGTCGTGTCTAGCGTTTCAGTTCCTCTTTCCAGTGTTTTCCTGTTCATTTTATTCTTTGTATTAATTAAAACTCGCTTTTGGTTCTCCCATGTGTGTCAGCATTTGGTTCCTCATTTAGTTTTCCCCTTAAAGCATAACATCAGATTTCCTGGTAAATTCACCACTGACGCTGTCAAATTGTACCAGAATATTTGTACATGTATATTTGCTGTATGTTTCACAGTGTTCTGTTCAGTGTCTTGGATTGTTAAACTCACCCCCTGGGATGGGTTGATGGTCCAGCCCAGTTCTGCTGTTGCTGTTGTTGAATCCATCAGCACTTCTGTGGAGGACAAACATGATAAGGTGTCTTATTACTGTGTGGTAATCTCTATGGGAAATTAAGATGTACCCTTGTTGTCATAAGCTTATTAATTCTGACCTGTAAAATTGCTTTTACATTCATGATAAAACTACATTTTGCATTTACTTACAAAGTAAGCATTTGTTTTTACCCTGTAAAACAGTATTCATCTGTTGTAACACAAGACAGCAGTTCTCCCAAATGAGACTTACTGACACAGTATTCAAGTGGGGTGGAGGGTGGAGGCTGGTGGAGGGTGGCCTGGAGTAACTCCTCCAAAACAACTGAACATAAGACCCTCAACACTGAATGCCCCTTAGCTCTGGCTGGCCAGGAGTAAGATGTATGTAAGCATGTGTTTCCATGGCGGCGTGTCCAGACACAGCGGCTTAGAGCTCCCTGTTATTTTGCATCTTTTTTGTGTTTTATATGTCTTTTTTTTTGTTCTTCTGGCACACACATGCCACAGCGGCCCATCTACAGTCGCCAAAACCTGATAAGAATTGGCTTTCAGGCAAAAATAGAAATCACGGGTGCCTTCGCACGGATCCACGGCATCCCACCGGAGATAGCGAGACCGCCGGGCACCCCATGGATTGTTATCAGGTCCAGCAAGCGCTGGAGGCGGTGCAGGGAGAGGAGGCAGAAACGAGGATGCCGGGCAGGACTACTAAATCAGCTTAGGAACCAACCACACAGGCCTTCACTACCATCTATCTTCCTCACAAAGGCAAGATCCCTATCGAACAAGATAGATGAGCTGCAGTCACAGATCGCCTACAACCGCCACATCCATGACTGTTGTCTTTTGATTGTTAGCGAATCCTGGCTGCGCCCGCATATCCCCAATGCTACCTTGGAGCTTGCAGGACGCACCTTTCACTGCTGCAACCGGACCGAAGCCTCCGGTAAGAGCATGGGAGGGGGACTCTGTGTTTATGTGCTTGAGGACTGGTGCTTGGACAGCAGAGTGATAGACACCCACTGCTCACCGGACTTAGAGGCCATGTCTGTTCAGTGCCGACCCTTCTACCTGCCACAGGAGCTAATGGTTGCCATAGTAACCATTGTTTACATCCCTCCCAATGCTAACTTTAGCACAGCCTGTTGCTTTGACGTCTGTAATCATGAAGTGCTTGGAGCAATCAGTTTCCCAGCACATCAGAGACGTCTCCCTCCCTCCCTCGACCCCCACCAGTTTGCCTACAGGGTAAACCGTTCTACAGAGGACGCCATCACCCTCACAGTCCATACAGCGCTGAGCCACCTGGAGAACAAGAAGAGCTATGTGAGGATGCTCTTCGTGGAATACAGCTCAGCATTTAACACCATTATTCCAGACATTCTCACCACTAAAGTGCTGGAACTACAGATCCCCCTCCCCACCTGCAATTGGATTAAAAACATCCTGTCAAGTCGCCCACAGTCTGTGAGACTCGGCCCCCATCACTCCACTGCACTCACACTCAGCACTGGTTCCCCTCAAGGCTGCGTTCTGAGCCCTCTACTGTACGCCCTGTACACCTATGACTGCTCTCCAACTAACCCAACCAACCGCATTATTGAATATGCGGATGACACAATAGTGGTTGGACTCATCCGAGGCGAGGACGAGACAGTGTACAGGGCCGAGGTGGAGGAACTGTCGCTATGGTGCTCAGACAACAACCTGACCCTGAATGTCCAAAAGACAAAAGAAGTCATCATGGACATCAGCAAGAACAGACATGACCACACCCCCCCCTCATAAATGTAGGGCAGGTGGAGACTGTTACCACCTTCAGGTTTCTGGGCACCCACATCTCCGCAGACCACTCCTGGACCTACAACATCAGGGCCCTGGTTAAGAAGGCTCAGCAGCGACTACACTTCCTGCATGTCCTCAGGAAAAACAACCTGGACACAAAGCTGCTGGCCTTCTATCACTCCTCTGTGGAGAGTGTACTGACGTACTGTCTGGGTGTGTGGTACGCAGGCTCAACAGCCGAGGACAGGAAGGCGGTGCAGAGGGTCATAAACACTGCCCAAAAGATCATCAGCTGCCCTCTGACCAGCCTGGAACACATCGCCACATCCTGCTGCCTCAGGAGTACCAAGGCCATCACGGGAGACCCCTCACACCCTGCCTACCCCTTGTTTGATCTGTTGCCCTCTGGGAGACGCTACAGGTCAACAAGTCCCGAATCAGCAGGCTGACAGACAGCTTCTTCCTCTGGGCCATACGAACTACAAATAAGAATGGATAACCCTAACCCTAACCCCCCCCCCCGACAAGAACAAACCCAATCTACCTCCTCCTACCTCCCTTTAGCACCTTAAAGGGCTATATTTACATTACTATTTGTTCTATGTGTTGCTTTTTTTATTTGTTGCTGCGGAAGCACCCTCAATTTCATTGTAACCTCCTGTACAATGACAATAAAGACTATTCTATTCTATTCAATTCTATTCTATTCAATTCTATTCTATGTGAACAGCTACTCCGCTACGTTCAACAAGCTCTTTTTAGCTTTTTTAGTCTAATTAATACATAAATAAACTCTGTTAAATGCCACATGGTATAAAATATAATAACCCAGTATTCTGTTTTCCACGTTGTGTATTTTTCTGATAATAATAAAGCTTCACCACATTAAAAATCATTTAGCTTCTGGGAGACAGCTGAAGTACTACACATTAAAGGCTATAAGGTTATAAATAATACTGTCATAAGGTGAGGCTGTGCAAGGAAATGATAATATACATGTCTGCACACACCAAATATCGTCTTCACCCAGGGATTTTTAAATTCTCCTGGTTATTTGGTATTTGGACGTGTGTGAGCAAGAAAAGAAAAACAAATGTAGTAACAAACAGAAACATTTCATGTCATAGCAGATTTTTTCTGTAAATGGTGGAGCTAAAACAGTGATGTGGTCCTTTAATTGCAGTTAGAGCTGGCACAAGCAGTCTGTCTCGATAATAATAGTCTCACATAAGTTGTGAATAATAAGTAACATCTTCATAAAACACGTCTATGATTAGATTGTATTCAATTGAGGCAGTGTTCAAAGTGACTGCAAAACTGTGTGTAAAAACATCGATTTCACTTTAGTGTTGCAACAATAAACATGCTGATGTAGAGGGCCGTAACGAAAGAAATTAATAAAACAAGAAAAATTTAAAAATGCTGTGTTGTTGGTGAACTTTCTCAACTTGTGCAACTAATGCAATCAGTATATAACTAATCACATTGTTTGTTTTTTCAAAGTTTATACATTTAATTGGTCCAAAATGCTTGTTAAATGCTTTCATTCTTCATGAATAACACTTTTTCTAACATTAGGTTGGAGACCTAATTTAACTGTTGGGCCAGAGACTAAAGAGAATGACTGACGGAGTTTACCCAAAAAAAGTAGTTAGTTGTTGCTGTTGGTTAGATATTAAAGAAGCCAGCAAAGCAAAACAGTATATGATATAAACAGAGCAGACACATGACTACTTGACTACTGTGTTCTACTCAAGATCTAAAAACATTAGAGTTGTGGCTCAAAACAACAATTAAAATAAATAAATTTGCTGATTTCCCTTTTCCTCACAATGCAAATTGGCTGCCAGTGGTCAGAAGTGACTTGAAGTGACTGTTGTTAGTGCAGCCTCACAGTGATTCAGGTTGTTTTGGGCAACATTATGTGTAAGTGTATGTTTCTGGTAGAACTATTGAAGCATGAACAGTGCACTTGTGAAATCCTCCACAACAGACAAGAATCCGTGTCAGGTAAAACCATGCTGCTAGGACTGTGTATCCAACACATGTTCAATTATTTACATTAGCCTGAGAGATTGGTGCTGAGTAAAGCTTGTTCCCTCGAAGATGAGGATCACAGAATATTATAGTGGCTACAAATCACAGCTCAGCACTGCCTGCCTCCATGTTCCCAGCTCATTACATATGATAATAATAAGAATTTTAGGGGAGAATTGTTTAATTCTCATGATTTATTTTTTATATTTGGCCATGTGATTCATTCCAACTTTTACACACAACTGCACACACTCATACTCAGACAATTCGCTCACTTCAGTAAGTGAATGCATAAAAATCACTAGTAGCCTACAAACAGAGCATAATTCACTGAATCGTCGCTGACATGTTGCTTTCAGTTTCACATTTCTTTAGCAAGCAAAGTACAAAAATCAGCATCAACTACATCATTCTGTGTGTCACACAGTGCATTACTGGTGACATTGAAGGGGTGTTGACACAAAATGACATTAGGCAGGGCTGAAATAAATGAATATGTTACACAAGAAAAACTCTTTTGGGGGGCCCCACATGCAAGCACACTTTGATATTTGTTATCAAACAGAACATGATTTAACTGACACATAATTTAAATTATGCTCAGTAAATCAGTTTACGTATATCTATGTGTGTATACGCTGCTTAGGCATAACATTATGAAGACCTGCCTAAAATTGTGTTGGTCCCCTTTTTGCTGCCAAAACAGCCCTGACCCATCGAGGCATGGACTCCACTAGATCCCTGAAGGTGTGCTGTGGTATCTGGCACCAAGATGTTAGCAGCAGATCTTTTAAGTCCTGTAAGTTGCGAGGTGGGGCCTCCATGGATCGGACTTGTTTGTCCAGCACATCCCACAGATGCTCAATTGGATTGAGATCTGGGGAATTAGGACGCCAAGCCAACACCTCAAACTCGTTGTTGTGCTCCTCAAACCATTCCTGAACCATTTTTGCTTTGTGGCATGGCGCATTATCCTGCTGAAAGTGGAATACCGTTGAAAGGGTGTTCATGGTTCATGGCAACAATGCTTAGGTAGGTGGTATGTGTCAGAGTAACATCCACATTGATGGCAGGACCTGATGTTTCCCAGCAGAACATTGCCCAAAGCATCACACTGCCTCTGCCAGCTTACCTTTTTCACATAGTGTATCCTGGTGCCATGTGTTCCCATCCATGTGATGTAAAAGAAAATGTGCTTCATCATACCAGGCCACATTCTTCCATTGCTCTGTGGTCCAGTTCTGATGCTCACGTGCCCATTGTTTGCGCTTTCGGTGGTGGACAGGTGTCAGCATGGGCTCCCTGACTGGTCTGTGGCTATGCAGCCCCATATGCAACAAACTGTGATGCACTGTGTATTCTGACACCTTTCTATCAGAACCAGCATTAACTTCTTCAGCAATTTGAGCAACAGTAGCTCATCTGTTGGATCGGAACACACGGGCCAGCCTTCACTCTCCTTGTACATCAATGAGCCTGTTGCTGCTTTTATGGCTTTATTGATAGTACAGCTAAAGAGGGTGACAGGACACAGATCGAGAGAGAGGGGGAGTGACACGCAGCAAAGGTACCCAGGCCAGGAGTCGAACCCTGGGTCCGCTGCACTGTTCCTTCCTTGATAGATACTGACCACAACAGACTGGGAACACAACACAGGAGCTGCAGTTTTGGTGATGCTCTGACCCAGTTGTCAAATTTGCTCCTTACGCTCCTTATGCCCCATTCTTCAGAGTTGCCTTTTGCCTTGATGACAACTTTGCACACTCTGGCCCTCCTAACCAGTTTGTTTAGTCTCTTCCTGTACCTGTCCGTGCTGCTACTTCCCTAGCAAGCCACTGCATAAAGGAGCGCTGATGCCACCACAGTGTCATAAAATGTTCAAAGTAATATCTTCTGCACCCCAAAGGACCTCAGTCTCCTCAGCAGAAGGAGGCGACTTCGGCCCTTCTTGTAGAGGGCATCTGTGTTATTTGTCAAGTCCAGTTTATTGCTTAGGTGAACACCCAGGTTTGTATTTTGCCATCATCTCTATGTCCAAACCCTGAATGTTCACTGGTATGATTGTGATGTCTTCATCTGGAAGCTGATCACCTCCTCTCCTTTGTTTTACTGGTGTTTATTTGCATGTGGTTGCATTCACACAAAGTCGTTGATGACCCTCCTACAATTCTGTATGTAGTCAAACGTGGCAGGGAGTCTGGAGGTGGTGTGCTCCTTTAACAGCCTTTTAAAGCACTTCATCATAATAAGAGTGAGTGCGATAGGTCGGTAATCACGAGTGATGTGATCTGAGGTTTCTTTGACAATGGGATGATGTTGGCAGTTTTCGAAACATGATGGGACTTTGGCTTGATCCAGTGAGGTGTTAAAATTGTCAGTTTGGACACAAGCCAGCTGATCTGCACATTCCCTGAGCACCCGCCCAGGCATGTTGTCAGGGCCTGGAGCCTGAATTGGCACTCATCAGACACCTTTGCACCTCAGCTATGTCAAGGCAGAGTGCTTTTTCATTGTGGCGGGGTTTTTCACAGCAGGAGTGTTATTCAGTGCCTCAAACCTCCCAAAGAAGTTCTTTCGTTCATTAAGGAAGTCCACGTCATCGTCACACGCAGGAGGGGCAGTCCTATAGCTGGTGATAGTCTGTATGCCTTGCCACATATCCCTGGTGTTAGCCGGTGTGTGTGTGTGAGCATGCTTTACTAGTCTGATGGCATGGTTCAAGTTGGCTCTTGCTGTTCTCAGTTATTTATTTTTTTTTTTTTCTCCAAGAAACCCCAAACAAAACATCCTATCTGAGATTCACACTATTGAAAAAAAGTGTCTCTAAACCTGAGGGGCAACTTAACCTCACGGCCCCTGGAGGTCAGTCTTGCAGTCCCTTCAGATGAAGCAGGCCGCACCGGGGTCCTCTGTGTGGTCTCTGAGGCTGACAGGTCCAGAGGTGATCCAACCTCCCTGGAGACCAGATCAGGGCATGGATTGTCCACTGGCTATGCAGGGCTTCCCTCTGACTGATGCTGTTGGTCCGTAGGGAGAGCCTGTAGGTGTTTCCTATTCCGACGCATCACTGCGCCATTTTCCATCCTGTCCAGATAAGACCGCGGTTCCGTTGACTTCGCTACCACCTTCGCAGGGGTCTTCCATCTCTTCTCTCCATCCAGCTTGACTCGGACGGCCTGTCCTGTGTATAGCACCAGGAGAGGGCGGACAGAGTGGCGGCGGTTGTAAAAATACTCATATGACTTTTTAGTTTTGGAGTCTTTTATCTACACCTGATCGTGACTGATGGGCGTAACTTGCAGTCTCTTTTCATGTGTGGGGACTGTAGTACGGATCTGCCGTCCCATCATCAGTTGAGCCGGACTGGCCCATGTTGCCGCGATGGGTGTTGCTCGGTAGCACATTAGGGCCATGTATGGGTCTGGCTGCTTGAGAAGCTGTTTAGCGGTCTGGACTGCTCTTTCGGCAGCCCCATTTGCCTGGGGATAGTATGGGCTTGAGATCGTATGAACAAACCCATACTTCTCACTAAATTCTCCAAACTCGGCCGATGCAAACTGCATGCCGCTGTCACTGATGAGCTCCAGTGGTATTCCCCATCTGCCGAATATGCTTTTGAGATGGTTAATGACTTGAAGGCTTGACGTGGAGGGTAAATAAGCCATCTTGATGTAGTGGGAATAGTAATCTACTACTATCAGATAATTCTTCCCTTCTAACTCCCATAGGTCTGCAGCGATTCTCTGCCAGGGTCCCTCTGGCAGGGGAGTGGTGATGAGCGGCTCCGGCCTCTGTTTCAGTTTATGCTAGATACAGAATTTGCATCTCACGACAGTCTCTTTTATGTCGCTACCGATACCTGGCCACCAGACAGACATCTTGGCTCTTTCACGGCACTTGGTCAACCCCTGGTGGCCCTCGTGAATTTGCTTCAGAACGTTGGCTCTCAGCGGTGCTGGAATCACTATTCTGTCCTGGTACAGAACAAGTCCCTCAGCTTCGGACAGGTGATGCCTGGCAGCGTAGAATGCAGAGAAAGATGGAAACCTGGCCATTCCACGTAGCCAGCCATTCCTTATGCAGGTGGTGATTGTCCGGAGGTCTGAGTCGTTCTGCGTGGCTTCTCTTATCTCTCTGAGCCTGACTTGTGAAATTGGTTTATTTGTCACCACTGCTTCGATGTACGCCTTGACATGTTGGTCCGTCTCTGACTCGGTGTTGTGGCTCAAAGGGCTCCTGGATAGAGTATCAGCCACAATTAACTGTTTCCCTGGAACATGCACAGCTGTCACATTGAACCTCATGAGGCGCATCAAAAGTCTCTGGCACCGCACTGGTGCTTTATCCAGATCACATGCATTGATCAGAGGTACTAGCGGTTTGTGATCAGTTTGAAGACAGAAGCTGTCCATTCCTTGTATGTAGCGTGCAAACTGCTAACAAGACCACACTGCCGCCAAGCACTCCTTCTCAATCTGGGAGTATCGTTTTTCTGTCTCAGTTAGGGTGCGTGAGCAGAAAGCAACTGGTTTCAACCCACCGTCGTGCTCCTGCAGCAGTGTAGCTCCTAAGCAAAAGCTACTGGCATCCGCACTGACAACTGTTCGACGGTTGGAGTCATAATATGCAAGTGCTGGAGCTGATGAAAGCATGACTTTAGCTTTCCGCAGTGCTTGTTCTTGGAGTTCACCACATGTCCATTCGCTCTCCTTTTTGAGCAGGTCTGTGACTGGGTGTAGTGTGGTTGAGAGGCCTGGCAAGAACTTACCCAGGTAGTTGATGATCCCAAGCACCTGGTGTAACTTCCCAATGTTGGTTGGACTGGGCATTTCCATGATGGCTCTCACTTTGCTTGTATCCGGTTTTATGCCGTCTGCACTGATCATGTGTCCAAAGTAGCACATCTCTGACCTGTTGAAGCGGCACTTTACTCTGTTGAGTTTCAACCCGGACTGCCTGATGGTCTCCAAGACTGCATTCAGCCGTCGGTTGTGTTCTTCCCTACTTGACCCATACACCAGAATGTCATCCATCACGACTACAACTCCATTGAGACCCTTGAGCAGGTCTGACATCAGTCTCTGGAAAAATTCAGGAGCTGATGAAATCCCAAATGGCAAACGTTTGAAGCAGAACCTCCCCATGGGAGTGATGAAAGTGGTCAGTTTCTGGCTACTGGGGTCGAGGGGAATCTTTCCAGAAGCCGCTTGATGCATCCAATGTGGAAAACACTTTCGCACCAGCTAACTTTGGGGTGATGTCCTCCAGCGTTGGCAGCACGTATCTTTCCCGCTGGACAGCTTTATTCAGCCGTTTCAGGTCGACAAACACTCTGACCTCGTCCTTGTTCTATTTCTCTGCTGACACAATGGGCGTGCACCAATCAGTAGGTTCAGTTACATGCTCTATGACGCCCAAAGCTAGCATGCGTTTCAGTTCAGCTTCGACTTTGGGAAGAAGGGGAAATGGCACCCGGCGGGGCGTGGCCGTAACATAGGGCTCAGCATCAGGCTTTAACTCAATCCTAACTGGATCACACTTTAGTATCCCCATCTCCCAGAATATGTCACTGAAGACCTCTGTGTTAACTGCATTCACTCTCTTCACCAGACCCATTCTTTTGACAACACCACCCCCCCTAGTAGGTTTTGAGCAAACCTAGTAGGCGTATTTCTGTCCTTTATACTGGCTAGAGGCAAGGAATTTCCCAATACATCGTACTTCCCCGCCTGGGCTGGTGGCATCTTGGGTTCTGACCAGCCGGGGTGTTTGTGGCAGTCTATTGTACATACTCTGGGTCACTACAGTGATATTAGCTCCAGTGTCCATCTTGAACTCAACTGGACTGCCATTTACTGGTAGTGTCACTCGCCAGTCTTCATCTGAGTCAGGTTGAGCTATCACTGTACAGTCTGGCTCTGTCACAGCTCCCAGGAAAAACACCTCATCGCTGTCTGTCTCTCCTGGTGCCACTGCCATAACTTCTTTGGGCATTTTAGTTTTGCAGACAGCCTCAAAGTGTCCCATTTTATTACATTTCCTGCATCTTCTGTTACGTGCTGGGCAGAGATCCTCCTTTCCATGCATCGTGAGCAGGTGTCCTGTTTTGACTCACCACGTTTTGGGCTGTTCTGCCAGCGCTGTCTGACGCTGCTCCCTTTCCCGCCTGGATACTCCTGCACTTTGCATCTTACTGCATTCACTGTAGAATCTGCACGCATGTTGATGCTTTGTTTCTTGACTTGCTCACTCTGCCGCGCTAGCTGGATAGCTTTCTCCAAAGTGAGCTCGGCCTCGAGTTGCAGTTTCTGAGATACCTTGTTATCTTGGATACCGATGACGATCCTGTCTCTGATGTGCTTGTCCTTGCTTACTCCAAACTCACAATGCTGGGCCAACTCATATAGGCTCCTCACGAAGGCTTCGACGGTCTCCCCGGGCTTTTGCATGCGCTTATGGAAGCAGGCACGGCTGTGAATGATGTTGCGTTTAGGCACAAAATGTTCATCAAACTTTGCCTTGACGGTTTGGTAGTCAAACTCGTACACAAACGACTCATAAATCGGCTCAGCCTCTCTCCCCAATGAGTAGAGAAGGGAGTTAATCTGTACTTCACCGCTCTCTTTGTCGAGTTTCGAGGCCACTCGAAACCTGTCGAAACGACGCCTTCAGACCGGCCATTCCGTCGGCTGGGAAAAGTCAAACTGCTCCGGCGGTCCAAACTTGGCCATCTCTGGTCGGCGTTCAGTCCGCCACTTCTGACACCATGTCACGTTAATCACCAGCCAGTCTTACTTGGTATTAACACAGTCTTTATTTAGCTAGCTTCGCTTAGCTTAACAGCCGTACCTGAACACCTGTCTCAACACAATGTTATCCTTTCTATATTTTCGGTCTCATCCTAGTGACGTCATACATGCGTCCACTCCAGCGTGTTACATTCAAGTACCTTACTACAGTGTACATACACAGAAAACCCCTCGGGATTTACTGCTGACTGCGCAGCTCCTGTCAGCATGACATGTAGCCAGTCGCTCGAAGCTGACAGCATTGTCCGGGATTGATGAGTTTAGCCATGTCTCTGTCAGAATTATTGTGCAATAGTTCCTCATCTCTCATTTACTTGTTAATTCCAGCTGCAGATGATCTATTTTGTTCTCAAAGGAATGAACATTTGATAGGAAGATAAATAGAAGTGGCGTGTTATCGGGGTTAACTTTTAGCTTAGTTGTTAGTCCTCCCCGACAGCCGCGCTTCCACCTTTGGTCACACTAGCCCTTTTTACACAGCCTCTCCGCATTATCTCCGGAGTGGTGGTTCGGCAATTCTCCGCCGATGTTGATTCACACAGAGCGAAGCATCTCCGCCTTCATGTGTGTCATTCACACAGAAAGCCGGCGCTGCGGCTCCTAAAGAGGCGTGACGGTACACGTCATGTTGATGACGTGGGTGTCTCCCCAGGTGTTCCCTGTGTTAATCCAAACCCGCGGATAGTTTATAATCATATGGATGCTGTTATAATGTGTTGTGAATGAGATCTTGACCCACCAAACATCCTGGAAAGTGATGAAGTTACGTTTTTCGCACTAAATTACATAATTATACATAATCACCATCAGTAAACTGGTCGCTGTCTGACTCACTCACTCGCGGGGATGGAGGCTGTTTTCTGGGGGAAAGTTCCATGAAGTCTCCGTCGGGAGGGCTGACGGTCGCGGTGATTTATTTTCATCACAAACTCTTGGTGAGTTTAAGTTGTTTGCCGGTGACAGACGCTGTTTTTCGGACAGAAATGTGACAAAGAGTCGGCAGGACAGACGCTTCTCCACGTACAGCTGCGGTATTTTTTTCCCTCATATAAGTTGCCAGAGACAGTTACAGTTACTACGTTACGTGTTCGGTCCTGTAACGTTGCTTTGTGGGACATTTCTCTGTATTTAGTTGAGTGAAGGACCTGTGTAGTTATCAGACTGTCGGACCGACACGCCCTCGCTCCGCGACCTCCGGATTATCCGTTCACACTGGGACAGCTCCCCAATAATGCGGCCCTGATACCTCCAGAGGCAGATCAGAGCCGCAGCGAAATTTCCCCCCTCTCCGCATCTGAAACTTTCACACAGAGGAGGGTGCGGAGAATTGGCGCAGGATCCCCGCATGCAAACGGCTGTGTGAAAGGGGCTAGTGCCTCTGCCTGCTCTGTCGGCTTGTGATGCTAGGAGCGCCCATAGCAACTGGGTCTTGTCGGCGTAGCACTCCGAGGTAAACACTCCCGAGTAGTCGTGTCTATGAAGCCAAAGTCAGTGGATGATCGTAATTTCAGCAAGAATTTGGCATCCTAGGCGGCAGATTTTAATTGAAATATTCTAAACTATCCTGAGCCAGTGCAGCCGCAGTCAGACAGGGCGCTGCCATCTTGGTAATACCTAGTTATGCCTTTAGGTCTAACTAATGCCCCAGCAGTGTTCCAAGCCCTCATCAATGACATTTTCAGAGACATGCTTAACCATTTTCTTTTGGTTATTTGGTTGACATACTCACTTTCTCCCGCAACATGGAAGAAAAAAACGACACCAAGATGTGACGTCAAGCCGAAGAAATGTGAGTGCCACCCTTCCTGGGCTATGTGGTTGCACAGGATCAGCTCTAGCCTGACCCCACCAAAATAGAAATTGTAGAGGTATGACCCATGTCTCACAAACAGCTTCAGTACTTCCTTGGATTTGCCAACTTTTACAGAAGATAAGTCAACTAACCTCCACAAGCTCCCCCTTGTCATGAACCCCCAGAACTATACTATAGTACACTATACCAAAGCCCCTGTACCAAAGCATCCTGACTAGGGGTGTGCATTTCACTCTTATATGACAATTTAATATGTATCTAGTTACATGGGATCGATACGATTCAGCATCTCTGCAAGTGCTTATTATTTAGTGAGTCGTAGACCTCCTCCTAAAAAGTACTCTGATGATTTTTGACCTTTTTTGTATACAAGAGTAAAGCAGTATGACAGCTGTGCATGTACACACACTGTAAACGATGACACTTACTGCCAGAGACTGTACTAGCGAAAAAGGCACAAGCTAAAGAAATGTATATTTTTATTTGTATATTATTTATTTTTTTACTAATTTCTCATTTGAAAGCCAGTATTGCAAGTTCTGGTGAAATATGGTCTAAATGTGAACATCCTCAAATAGAAGTCTACAAAATTTGCATTGACAGCCCAAATGTAGGTGTGTTTTAGCCTAGACATCATGTTTACTGATGGCTATTATGTTTCTTTTAGACATAAAATTGTTTACAGCTCAGCCGCCATCCCCCCTACACAAAATCCAATATTAATTGCCTTACGTCTTATGACATACAACATGAATCATATAATATGTATTATATTTATATTTTTTATTTATGAAAATGTGTTCATCTATGTTGTGTTTTTTTCCCTTCCAACTATGACTTTTCAGTTATATGAGTCATGGAGAGAGTATTTTGAAAATAAAAATGACTATACTTTCTAATATATGTTATGTTTTTCAGCCCTGTCAAGTAACAGTT
This sequence comes from Diplodus sargus, assembly GCA_903131615.1. Classification (NCBI taxonomy): domain Eukaryota; kingdom Metazoa; phylum Chordata; class Actinopteri; order Spariformes; family Sparidae; genus Diplodus; species Diplodus sargus. The sequence continues at coordinate 293,420 of CAEMYA010000352.1, forward strand.
CACCTAAAAGTAAACAGAAACACATTTCACATACAAGCAAAGGAAACACAGCCTATGTCTGTGTAGCTATATCTTCACTCTCAAGCAAATGTTGGAATTTAAATCAAAACTTCATCCAGTGTTAGCAATATATATGGTTTGTCATTTCAGACTATCAGGATTTGCATCATTGGTTTTTAATCTTCACCAATGCTGAAATCATGACTTGGGCTCACTCACATAAAAGAATGACAAATGCCTGTCTATGGCATAGTATAGAAAGAATAAACTCCACTATTGTTATTGTTTTTTTTAAAACACTACTGTCCTTTTGCTGCTGTGGCAAAGAAATTTCCCCATTTGTGGGACAATAAAGGTATAATGATTCTGATTCTGATTCTACCCCTGTATCAGTAGTGGTATGTCGTTGCCCTTAGGCTTATACCCTTGCATCAGTAGTGGTATGTCGATGCAGGACATCATATTCCGCTGACGCAGGAGGTGTGTCAGTATCAGGGGTACGGTGTCGGCTGGATCAGTGGCATGTGATATTTAACAACATAGACTGCTGCATTAACAAGTGTAGAATGTTAAAAAATGGATGTTAACAAGTCAGACATCTTTTTCTTTATTTGCAGCTCACTCCAGTCATTCAAAGTACTGTGAACATGATAAATAATATGCCACATTGGTTAATGTTCCGTGACATAGAGTTTTATGTGAATGATACTGTCTATATACCTACATCCAAACAACGTAACATACAACAGAAATTCATGCATTCCTTTATTTACAACGATGTGTTAAGTTGGCATTGTCAATAAACACTTCTTGAATGCATACATATATGGCAGTACTTGTCATAAAACCAGTCCAGTGGCAATACATTTGCATATTTATCAGGGGGCAGTACTCATCCAACAGTCTTTCAGTGACATACCACTCTCAAGCGGCACATACTGCCAGGTGTCGCGGAAAATACCAGCGGCATATCACTCTAAGGATTGGTGTACCAATCAAGGGATCTTTATATGCTGCTGAGCCGTTGGCCACTTTACTAATTCATGGTGTGATGTTTAATTGTTTCCTGATCATTAAGAGGTCTGGATTATTAAAGATGAGAGTGTGTCTGGAATGGCAACTTTAAAAATGACATAATGGAATGACTTGTAATAATAGTCACAAACATTTGTGAATTATTTCTTTACCAAATTGGGTAAAATCTTTTTTTTTTAATGACCACCAGTTTGAAATGTACGCAAAAGGACAATCGTCACAGCTGACAATATCATACAATCAAAAAAGTAAATAATTTATTTTATGTATTTATGCCAGTCTTGCCTTACAGAATCAGGCTGAAATGCAAGCATCCACTGTTGCATCCAAATGGCCCATTTTTCCGGCTGCTCGCTTCCGGTTAGTATCAGCAGCAATTAATGAGGAGCCGGGAGGGAGCGGCGAGCCAGGTGTCAGAGCTGCCGCTAAACAGGAATAAAGAGGCCATGAGCACTGACCCGCAACCAACTCCCACAGACTCAGCCAAGAAGGAAGCAGGACAGACAGAGGAGCCTGGGGATCTGCATGTTTCTTTGCTACAGCAGTGATACTGATAATGGTGATTTACACTTTCATCTGTCATTTGAAAGCAACTCATTGTAAAAGTGTTTCCTTTTTTTTTATAAATTTGCAATCCTGTTCATTATTCTTTTTAGACATATTCAAAGAAGTTATATTAGAAATAACAACGCACATGTGTGAATCTTTATTCACATCAAAACTACTTTTGAGAATATTCTCTGAGAAATATAACAGCATGTTTTCTATGAAACCATTTTTGGCAAATGTCTAAACATAAACAGCCATAGAATGTATACTTCAAATCGATCTAATTAATGAATACAACGTGAAAAGACTTAGTCATAGTGAAGAATACACGGAGAAGATAATTATTACACTCTTCCAGAATGCCCTCATCAGTCAAACACATAGGTTTACTGGGAAGGCATATATATGAGCCATATTTGTGTTTCTTGTTCGGAAGCCACCTCTAGCTGCTCTAGCAATTATTACGCCGAAAATCAGGCAAAGTAGCAAAAAGGTGACAAAGTCTGCATAGGGAGGCAGTTGGGGATGGTAGTCTAGTGAAACAAGTACAGGACTTTCACCAATGGTCGTGTCCCGTGTGAGACCAAAGGTCATTGGTCAGTTATTTTACCTTATTGATGTATTCCAGTTACATCATATATATAATTTAATGAATGTTACAAATGTAACATAGGTGACAGAATTATCATACTTATTTAAAGACAAACCACAATATTTTGCTGAACCAAACTGTGACTGTAAAACAAAGGTCTGATATGTTGTTTTTTTGAACGGTAATAGATATCATTTTGGGACGCTAGTTGGTTTGGTTTTACAGGCCACAAATAAGGCTAACTGACTGTGAGGATCAGTAGGAGGCAGATTTTCTCAGAGAAAAAGGTTTGGTACTAGATGCCAAGGACACATTTTGGGTGGTATGTAAAAAGTGAGTTTTCTGCCAAGTTCTATCTACAAATACATTTAGTTACATGTACTACAAATGTATGCAATTTTGCCTGGGGACAATTATTTATGCTTTAATTCAACATTTATTAAAGTCTCTAAAGGCATGCCCGCAAGAGTCAATAAAGCTCAAACAGAATGATCAAACAAGAATGATTAACAAGAAAACAAACAACAACATAAAAAGTTACATTCAATACCAGAGTCGTTTGAAATTGTGGTTTTAAACACACAAATAAGTATAATTGTGTTATAAATGGGTCCAATTGTGTGCAGCAAACGAAAAGTAGTTTCCCAAATTTTGTGTTTGCTCGCTGGATTTTGACTATTAGCCAATCACTGCAAAGGGTCAAATTATGACTATAGGACCAGTATGGTAAAGGAGTGATGTTTGGCACTTTGCCAGTAAGTGCATTATAAATATACAGTACAAACCAATACCCTGGAACCCTGGCATACAAGGTTGATGGGTCGCCAATGATGATGCCATCAGTAAGAGTCTGTGGCCCTAGGTTTTGCTGTGTGTCCCATTCTGTTGGCACCAGCTGACCCTTATCGACAGGTTTTTGGCTGTCTGAGCATGTTGAATCAGCAGCGGAGCCCGTTGGTTGGATAAATCAATCTGATATATTGAGCCCCTTGAATCTGTCACTGTTGTATTCATGACTTCATCCATTTAGCACGATTCTCCTTATTTTTTCGGCAGTACCATTTGCAACTTTTGACATATTCTTGATTAGAAGTTGCTAGTTATTTGAAGCCAAACGATGATGTTTTCCACAAAACCGACCAAACTGAGCATATGACCTGTCACCTGTTGCTGATCCGCTGCTTTGGTCATTTTGTTTTGGGAGATACTGGCGATTGACCTATCCAGTCTTTGAGGTGTAAAAATATGTTGGTCCATTCATACCATTGAAGGTTCATTATAATACAGACTTCTTTTCCTAGGCTGTGAAGGATTAACCAGTTTGATGTATACTCTGTTTCAGCCAGGTTTCCATCAGGGTGTTAAGGTCAGTCAGTGGTATATGATTTTTTAGGTGATGTGGTTTAAATTGGTAGCACATTCTTCTGATATTTAAATACACCAACTGTCAACAATTACAGAAGGACTTTGATATACAGAAAAATATAAGTAATTGGTATCCTTGACAAGTGATAATCAACAAGGGCCCTGAAAAAACAGAATTGGTAGATCCATAACCTACAAATAGTCTGTCACAAGTATATTATTATAAACTGCACATTGTGTTAATATACTGTTTGTGGTAAATGTAGTTGTGTACTGTGTATGCATGTTTTTGTGTACTGCAATATTCCAGAGTGTGGGTACTGAATATATTTTCTTCAGGCTATATGTCGCTGGATTGATACAATGAATACTGATACTGCAATGTTTGCAATTTTTGAAATCTTACATAAATACAATCAATGAGGCCTTACTGCATGTTTTTATGGATAAATGTTGCAAACCAGACAGCAGGTAGAAAAGCAAAAATGAAATCTGTACTCATCATAGAGATCAGAGAGAGGAGAGCCTATTATACGCAATTTAATATATTTGTTAATAATGAAGAGCACTACTGCCGTCGTGCATCTAAAATGCAGGCGGACTGGCATGGCACTGTAGCTGCTGATGTGAGCTGGAGCAGGGAAATGGGGACAGTGTGGGCTAGCAAGGGCGGGGGTGCTCTAGTATATGTTGCCCTGCTTTCGTGACTAGACATTCGTCATGGCAGCTCCTCAGTCTCTGCAGTTTGAGCACAAATGACTGGACACAATATGCTGCGGGAAATCACTTGACATGAGGGAAATACTTATCATTAACAGTGATGACATCCACTTCAAGGTGGATCTCAGGGATTCTTTCTGGGCAGTATAAGCTTAATGAATTATTATTTGACATGGAATTTATATTTGAGTAAACAAGTGTGGAACATGATGTTTGTCCTCATCATACACTGTTGAGCTGTCTCTGCCTCTTTTTCTGTCCAATAATGGCTCCCTCCCCTTCCCACTGGCTCCATCTGTCCCTGCATTCCTGCAGTTTGTGTGTGT
>CAEMYA010000352.1:305536-325649 GCA_903131615.1 Diplodus sargus
AAGAATTACAGTACATTACAGCATCCATCACTCTGCAAAATAAGTAAATCCCATTTTTAATCCCAAAAGTTTAAAAACAAATGATGTGCTCTTATTGACTCCTAGTGTCTATTCCTCCAGAAGCTCTGCCCATGGCTTTGTTCTTCAGAGTTCACCTGCTCCAGCAACTGTATGCTGGTTAATGCTAAAAGGGTCATTTGTTAATCCAAAACACTGCCTTCTGTCCCTCTGGCGTTTTAGTCCAATTAACTGCACAGCAAGCCATATAATTTGTCTAATATTTGTATTAGGAGTTATCCAAAAAGAATTCAAAACCACAAACACATCTGAGGTGTAAAGATCAATGACTGGAATTAGCTGAGGTGAAGCCAAGCAGACATCTTGCAACTAGCTCACTAAAAAGCTATTACAGTTAGTTATGCACAACTTTAAGCCTTAATATAAGTCATATATAGGTTCACCCCTGTACAGATGTCATGAACAGGTAAATTAGCTATAGTAACCAAAACTGCATTTGTATCACACTGTACATATGTTACATGTCTGCTAGATAGTTGGTCAATTTAACATGGGATCTCTTGTGGATTTACTTGTTTTTGGAGCCAAACTCAATTAGTCATTTGAGGATAAGCAGTTTTTGGTATTTACGCATAAACTTAAGACTGCTGTCAGCGTCTTTTTAGAAAGCTTCTTAGAATTAGAAAATTTGGAGTCAAACAGAGGTTGATGCTATTATGGAGAGTATAATCAACTATGGAATGGCTGGTTGGTTTGGGAATCTTTCAGTGAAGCTGATAGCACAATTAAACAGACTGGTCCACACAGCATTAAAAGTGATGGGGATGAGGGAGCATCCAGCTCTCCAACAGCTCTTTGAGGAGATAGTTGTCAGACAGGCAAGGAAGCCAACCCCTCACATGTCCTACACTCTCATAAAATGCTGCTTCTATCTGATCCACAGACACAAAAGCTCATTAATTCCCCTATCAGTGGATCTGCTAAACTTATATAAGTGGGGGTATGTGGGGGTATGATGAGGGCGAGGGGTGGAATGTATTTGGCATTCCCTGTATTGTTTGCACTTGTGTTATGTACTATTTGTTGATGTATGAATTGTATTATATGTATAATTATGTGGAAGCCTGTTTTCCAAGACAAATCTCCCATGGGATAAATAAATGAATCTTGAATCTTGAATCTTGAACAAGCTAAAGCTTTGTAAAATGTATTTTAAAATGATATCACTTACAGCAGCTTACATTTTTGAGCCCGGGAGGTTGCCACTTGTAGGATGTTGGTTGAAAATGTATACAGTGGAGTTATCACAATTGCCTGCTGGGATGTTGATATTAAAACAGTAAAATAAACTATTGCAGTGCCAACCACTATGGATTTTACAACTATCAAATAATAATACTGAGTTCATAAGATGGTTCCAACAGTGGATGTCCGATAAAAAACTGCAACATGTGGGTGCTGCATATAAATGAAGAAGTAAAAAAAATATATATGATTTGACTTTTGTCAGTCTAACTTAAGTTCACCAATCTTTCATTGTATGGACTTGACCTTGGACTGTTCACACAACAGTACCAACAATAGGGATGCAATGAAAAGAGGCATAAAGTATTCAGCCTCTAATGAGTGTTTCCTCTCAGCACTAGTACTGTATCAAATCACAAGTCTTCCTGCTGGAAAGAAAACAATTATCACGCCATCACAGCAGTGTTTCGGTTCAGGTGTCTCAAGGAGAGAAAACAAAGAATGTGAATGGCAGCAATGACACCAGCTAAAAGACATCATGATAATGTGCAATATAGCTAAAGCTGACAGGCATTCCTGCAAATGTGCCCTGTCAAGTAAAACTAGTTGGCTGTTTACAACAGCAGGGAGAGGGACATGCATTAATTGTTGATTTTAATCCTTTCATTTTCAATAGTCCACATTTGATACACTCCTCGGCTGCAATGTCAAACTTTGCCCCCTATGAAGTATATATCTGGTTAGGGAAGACAACTTGACAACATGAATAACACAAAGCTACTGTATGTTCTATGGCAAATAGTGGCATCTTGTCAGTGTTGCAGGGATTTCCTCCTATCCTCAATGCTAGTGCTATATATATGTGGATGAGGGTCTGGATAGAGGTAACCCCCTAACCCTAATCCTACTCCAATTTGATGTGGAAATGAAATGGAAAAGCCAAAAAAATCACCAACTCTTACTTTGTCAGCAGTGATGCCCGATATTTTTCCAATCTGATACCAAGTAAAACCCGGGTTGGTATAGCTGATACCATTTTGATACCGCTACTTTGTTCAAAGCCTTAATTAAATGGCCTCTATGGTTTAAAGAATGTGCAGAACTGCTGTTCCTTGATTAACAACAGACAAATTGAATCCTAGACAGAGAGGAATCACTTCTCAACAGTCGGTTGCACTTTTTTGTCTGTACCTGAATATAGGGCTGGGCGATATGGCCTCAAATCAATATCAAGATATATTGAGCAATTCACCTCGATAACGATAAATGAACGATAAGTAACCCCCCCCTCCCGCACCTAAAAAAAGGAAAAAAAAATCCTGTGTATTTACAGAAATGCCACTTTTAAGGACGTTTTTTTTTAGTAGTTAAGAACAACTGATGAGCACACGATTGAACAGCTGAAAAGCACAGATTACTTGAAATGACAACAACTGAACAAGTTTAAAAGTATAAAATATACAGTCCCTTATAAACAAATTCTAAGCTTCTCACTTCTCGCTTCTTTTTATTTCTTCGAATTGAATCACGTGGTTGTACTGCAGGTGGTGGAAGAGGTTGGATGTAAATAAATAAACATTTTGAGGACTTCAGAATCAGAATCCAAGACATGAAACAAAATAGTGGAGAAGTTGACATTGCTGCTTAATAATATGTTAACCTCTTGAGCATTAGACAACTTTTTTTACCATATATTTTCTTATAATTTTAGCTGTGTCTCATTCGTCCAGTTTACTAATACAATCTGCTGCTGGAGTCACTGGGCCCCATGACATGGAAGATATTGAAAGAACTGCAATTATTTTGTATTAATATATTTATGGTTAGTAATTTGATGACAGTCCCTAAATCAGTCAGCGATTCAGTGCCATGTTCTGGGAGGTGAGCTGACCGTCCTCCTGCTGCTCACACTGGGTGAACCTCAGTAAAGTCGCAGCTGGACCCGAGTAGAGCTTAGAATCAAGCCCGATCCGAGCCCGGCCGGACACATTGAATGTAATTATGAGCCCGAGACCGATTTAAACCCGACAACTGTTTAATACGTGGGCTGTTATAACTGACGTTCTCGACTACAATTGCGAGTTGTTTGAACTACAGAAATCTTAATGAATAATGCAACAAGTGTCGCACTTAATGCACTCGACAAAGCCGACACATGTTATTATCACGGCCCACGACTTGTTTAAAATGGGTCCACAGCTCCGACTTTCCTCCACACTTCCTCAAAGTTAATTCTACTGTTTTTATTTTTTTCTTTACATCTTCATGCTCCATGTTGCACTTAAGCTACACAATCAGTGATGCCGGTAACGCGTTACTAGTTTTGTCATTTTCCTTAGTAAAAATATATATTTTTGCTTTCTTCTTGCGTCTCGGGAAGTGACGTCACGTACGCGAGAAGTCACGTTTTCCAGCATGAGGTCACTCACGTGTCAGACCACGCAGAGACACAAATGCAAACAACAATGGAGGGAGGAGAGAGATGCGCGCTTTCTAGCTGGAAATACAGTCATTATTTTGAGTGAATAAAAAACAAAACACAAATGTTTGATCAATGGACCAGCCGGCCGAAGACAATGGCCTGTTGCAGCCTTTGAACGCAGCATCTTTACACTTCATCAAACTGTCCGTGACTCACAGCGAGAGTGGGTTCACTTGATTACTAACCTGGCATAGCTGGTGTCGCATCGGCGGGCGGAGTTTGCCATCAAATTTATGTAAAATAAGCACATACGCTGGGTAGATTAATCAAGTGGACCCAACATGTCCCCCTGTCCCTAGTGGATGTTACGCCTATGACACTGAATATACCGACATGGCCAAAATGACGTCGGTTATCGTTGTAAATTTCGGTATCGGTAAATTTTCGGTTTATCGCCCAGGCCTACCTGAATATGCTTGCCAGTGCCTGAGGTCTCTTCTTCACACCACAAAACTTTCGTAAAATCCTCCATTGAGATTAAATCTCAAATGCTTAACAAGGTTTGTGGTGTTGCAACAGTACCTCTAAGTCCCACGTTCATCACATACAGCGTGGTTACTGTTCTGAGAACTGAAAAAGCTCCACACATGAGCTATCATAACTTTCTGGTGGTCATATGCTTTGATAACCACCCGATGGTCTACATGGTGTCATGGGCAATGTAATCTCCATAATTCATTTGCTATGTACCACACCAAGGTGCATTCTTCACAGAAGATGTCATTCAAGTTCACAACAAAACATCCAATATATGCTAACTTACATACACTATGTTGCCAAAAGTGTTCACTCACCCATCCAAATAATTGAAATTAAAAAGTTCCAATCACTTCTACGGCCACAGGTGTATAAAAGCAAGCACCTACGCATGCAGACCGTTTCTACAAACATTTGTGAAGAATGGGTCGCTCTGAGGAGCTCGGTGAATTCCAACGTGTGATAGGATGCCTCCTGTGCAACATTTTAGTCGTGAAATTTCCTAGCTCCTAAATATTCCACAGGCAACTGTCAGTGGTATTATAACAAAGTGGAAGTGACTGGGAACGACAGCAACTCAGCCACGAAGTAGTAAGCCATGTAAAATGCAGGGTCTGCAGATGCTGAGGTGCATAGCGCACAGAGGTCTTTCTGCAGAGTCAATCCCTACAGACCTCCAAACTTCATGCTGCCTTCAGATTAGCTCAAGAACAGTGTGTAGAGAGCTTCATGGAATGAAGCGACGTCTGCACGCTAGTTCAGGCATTATAACTCGAGCTGCACTGACACACACGTGACATGCTTCACTCTCCAGACCATTTTACAAACGCACCCTCTCTATTGTGCGGGCTATTTAAGCTGCAACATTTCCCTTCTCTTCCTCTGGCTTGTCAATGCCTCTGATGCCCTGCACAAGCATCGCTGCCTGCTCCTTCAGCCCCACCACCACCCCAGCATCCACCTGCAGGCTCTGTCAGGGGAATATATTTATCACTCCCCAATATCTCATGTAAACATATCTGCGGGGAGTGATGAGGTCAGAGCCTAGACGCCAAAGTCTAACTATGTTCTGCTTTGTAATAAACATTTCAAACGCGAGTTGTCTGACTGAAATGGGTTTAAATGGCCAAGCAGCTGTATCCAAGCCATACATCAGCGAGTGCAATGCAAAGTGTCGGATGCAGTGGTGTAAAGCACGCCGCCACTGGACTCTAGAGCAGTAGAGACGTGTTCTCTGGAGTGATGAATCACGCTTCTCCATCTGGCAATCTGATGGATGAGTCTGGGTTTGGCGGTTGCCAGGAGGACGCTACTTGTCTGTCTGCATTGTGCCAAGTGTAAAGTTTGGTGGAGGGGGGATTATGGTGTGGGGTTGTTTTTCAGGAGCTGGGCTTGGCCCCTTAATTCCAGTGAAAGGAACTCTGAATGCTTCAACATAAGAGATGTTGGACAATTCCAATTCCTCCTAATTCCCCAGCTGTTATAGCTACAAAGGGTGGACCGACGTCATATTAAACCCTATGGATTAAGAATGGGATGTCACTTAAGTTCATATGCGAGTCAAGGCAGGTGAGCGAATACTTTTGAACAAATATGTTGTATCATTTTCTACTTTATGATGCCTGCAGAGATGTCAGAAATGCATAGCAAGCAGGTTGGTGCAGCAGTGTGTTAGTGTCACTCCATAGTCTGTGTGTGTGACGTGTTGGGAACCCCAGCTCATCAGTTTGACAAAAAGCGTTCTGCTACTAGGATGCTGGTCCTACTAGTGATTGTTTGTCCTTATTGATGGATTGAAAATAAAGGTAGAGTCATTAATGTGTGTTTTAAACTGGGGCACAAGATTGAACTGAGGTGAAAGTGAAACACCTCACAGTGAAATGTCTGTTGTGTTCCCTCTGTAGTATTTATCCATGCTAAATAACATGCCATCCCATCTACTCATAATCTCCAGTCATCTCTCTGCCATGATAGGTTGGACATGCCTGTCCTACAGTGAACGTCAGCATCCACAGATTTGTTTTAAGCTGGTGCACAAAGCCAAACTGGATGAATACACACAACCCATAACTTTACTCTCCACTGCGGCTTAGGTCACAGTCTGATCGCCAGCTTATGTGATTGGCCACCCCAACATAATGTTGACACTAGAGCCATGACTTGATTTAAATGAACGGGAAAACCTGTGTTTTTGCTGCAATGCAATATTCACTGGGAATCCACTTGCAACGTGACAACAGACTTTGTGTGCTTTTTCCTTCTTGACACACCTGCCAGATGTGACACTGGAGGCATGGCTAAATCCTTGATTCCACCTTTGATATAGAAGGTCGAGATCGTGATGTAATTTCGATCCATATCTGTTTTACAATCCAGATTGTTACATCCCTTTTTAATACTGTGTTGTTGCGTTATTGTTGATGATTCGTGCACCGTGGCATGTGTGGCTGCCCCTTCGCTCATCTCCTCTACACTACATGTGTGTGTTTGTGTGTGCGCACCTTTGTGTAATGTGTGTGGAAAAAAGGATTTACCAAATTGGCGTTGAAATAGTATACCAAAAAATAAAAAAAATAAAAAAAATAAAATACTTTTATCCCAAATGACTGGGTTTAGATATTGATTTTTTACCTGAGCATTGATCCCTGAAAAGAAAGTTTTGGGATCACTATGTTCAGATCAATCCCCACACAACTATTTGTCAGACCTGAGGGGACAGATAAAGTTAGTGGCCTTCTTTGCAAACAGGTGAGTTTGGCTCTCAACATTAAATGCCAGTGTGTGACCAAACACAAATCTTACAAGCATTTTCCTGTGTGGCCCTCAATCATATACTGGCTCCCCTAATTGGCCTTCTGCCATCAAGAGAACCCCTGTTTTTAGATGTTCTGGACAAACTGTTGGCCCCTCGGCACATTAAGAACTTCAATCCTAAAACTGCATCATTAACAGTCAGTCATTTTTAAAGAGTTTTTTGTAGCGAACTATTCCCATTTCCTCTTGCTTAATTGTGAAGGCACATGACTGATGCTAAGTCAGTCAAATATACCAGTTCATTCAAAAGGTGTGATGAGGTAAATCCTTCAAGAAAATAGGCCAGAGAATGGAGATCAATTTTGGGGATGACTGGATGTTACAACAACTAGTTCTTGGCATGTTTGCACATTTTGCTGCTTCAACACTGTCTGCATTGTTGTCAATGGAACATGAGAGACAGCGATCCATCATCACTGGGGCAGCTTGTTCTTTTATTAATGTGAAATAAACAATTTGGATTTCAATCCCAAGGGAGAAGCTGTGACCAGCATCAAATAATCACATAACCGTCCAGACTCTTAAAGTCCTTCAGGGAGAAATTGACACATTTTATGTGGATATCCAATCAGAGTTGATGGTAAATGGAGTCAACTGAAGCAATGCATTCCTGGGAGCATGCTGTAGTGGCAGAGAATGTTGAGAGAGCATCGAGCAGCAATGGCAGAGTAATAGGCCTGTTCTGAGCGGCCACATGTTGAATGGACACAGCACTAGTGAACCTTATGTGCATTGTGCACAAACCGAAATGTTCAAACCTATGTGTTTTTTTAGAATGAAAAACTGAGTGTCAATTTTGGGCAATTTTGACAGCCCTAATAGAAGGTATGCATGTGGTTTTAATTAATCTAATTTTCTAGAAAAAATATATTTTTTTGCTCTCATCCTGGAGATATGATACACCTGGGTATGCTTCAACTTACTTCAATACACGTTCTCGTTGGACATCACAAACAAGATTATTAGGCATGGACCAGAAGAAATCAAGTAACTTTTATGTATATCATAAACCATGTGATACTTATCCCCAGCATGCAGAGAAAACACACAGATTAATTAGATGCGATTTTCTGTTAGTTGACCACTAAAATAATAAATAATTGACAGAATGTAAAAGGAACTCTGAGCTGAGAGGACACTGATCCAACATGCCTTCTCTCCCTGCAGCAGCTTGTTCACAAACCAAGTAAATACGGCATGGGCAGATCGCGTCTTTAAGAGGGGCCAGGTTAGGAAGTTTGACTTTTTTCAGTTTTATTGTAATATTTCACTGGATGTTATGCTCACGTGGTACATATCCTCAAAAAAAATGTGTATTTCGTCACTTACTACAAAATGGATCACAGCCAACCGGGGGCCAACTGTATAAACTCTGTGTATTATTAGATGTAGGAAAGGAAACATGCACTCACAGTCTTGTCGTCAGATTTATTAAACCCCCACATACATCTTTTCCTGCATGTCTTTACTTTATACATCCTGAAATTGTATGCATGTCCATGAGCCATCCGACTGTCCCCACACTTTACTATAAATGGCTCCAAACACACCACCAATTACCTGGTTTTCATATAAAGGGCCAGACTTTAGTTTAATTTTGAGGAGAAGTGGCAAAGGTAACTAAGAAGAAGCTGAAGGAGAAGCAACATCATTTTACGGACTGTGAACTTGAAGTAATGATTGATTAGATTGACAGACAAAAATGTGTATTATTTGGAGGCTGAAGTTCTGGCAGCAACTGAAATTGCAGAAAGTGACCAAAGCGGTGAATGCTGTGAGCTCGTTGCCGCAGACATTTGAAGAGTAAAAAAAAAAAGTGGTCTGAATTTAAGCGAGAGGCTGAGAACCCTGATAATAGGTCACACCTGAAGGTATTCTTATTCCCCAATAATACTGAAAAATAATCTTTATTTATACAAAGATTATTATCGTTATAATTGTCATGATTCAAACTGATAAACATATTTACAGAAGACAGTAAATAAGGTAAACAAATTGTGCATCACTGTGAAATGATAGTGAAGAATTTTTTTAAACTAAAGATGCAATCCTGATACAACTTTTGTGAAAAGAACTGTTCTAAAATAAATGTCAGCCAAATTCACACTTATCCTTTCTTGCCAACTCGCAACATCACACTTATCCGACTGTAATATCTTTCTCCATGGTATGCATGGTCGTAAAAATGTGTACCAGTACATGCATTCTCATCCTATGTCGAGTTCTATACATTTGGAAACCTGCGTGGAAAGTGGCTTAAGTACACTTTTTGTGTCTACCCATGGTATATACATTTTGTCCCGGTTGCAGGAGTGTATAGGAAGTATAGGAGGAGTACAGGAGTATAGGAAATATCCGGTTGGATTCTGAAACGCTGGGCAAAATGAGTTGTGGGTGGTGTTGATTGCTGATGGCTGATAGTGCTGAGCCCCACACTATCATAATATTTGGATTTAAACGTCCCTGACAAGAGAGCGCAAAAAAGTTGTGTGTCCTGTCAGAGTAGCCGTAAGGCAGGAGTTGTTGGTGTTTGTGATTTGGGAAAGGAAATGGAAAAAGTTTGTTGCCTCTCAGCGCACTTATGATATGTCTCCATGTATAATACTGTAAGTGAAGATGTGAACTCAGCCACATTAGCAGACTGCTGATTTCTTGATCTACAGGTTGTTCAGTACAGATACACGACTTTATGTGCTCTTCACTCAGTTCTGCTATGAATCTGAGATGTGAAATGAGAATAATGGAGCAGAAAATCTGATTTTAAAGTACTATCACATGCATTCAAGTGTAATATCATACCCATCATGGGTCCAGCATAATCATAGTCTCTAGTAGTTTGCGACCCCAAACTGATTTGAAAAGACATTATTCACACCCTTTTTTATGCAGAAATCTTCACTGTAGCTGCAAAGCTAAAGGCATCAGTGTGCACCCTGAAGTGAGTGCACAAGCTTGAGTGTGCATCATCGGTGTAAAAAATGTCCTATCGCTACTTAAAACATAGATGATAATGTTTTTTTTGTTTGTTTGGTTGTTGGTTTTTTTTTACATTTTAAAACATCTTCTTCAGTTGTTTAAGAGACTGCTGCAGCTCTTTGACTATGAAGCTCCAGAGAGTACAAAACTTCACCCGACTTTTCATAAACATGTGGGTGAGGACAACATGACTCCATTTTCATTTTTGAGTGAACTGTTCCTTTAAGTAGCCTGCGTAATCTTCTAAATTATTTTCAAATAAAGCACACACAAATAAAATTGTACACAAGAAAAAAAAAAGAGGGGATTATGCTTGGTGGGATGTGTGACGTGGGTAGCTTACTGTTAAATATTCATAGATAATACTCCACCTGCTCTGTGCTTACATTATCTTCAGCGTACTTGGATGCTGGAGGTTCAACAGTCCTCAATCATACCAGACTCACTTACAGATCTGCATAAACTGACTTTATGTGGTGCTTCCTATAATTTGACTAATATTTATGTGCACGTATTGAACGCACGTTTTGCATAGGCCCATGCTATACAGTAGGCTGTATTAACACACATGTTGCAGAGGCATCCCGTGAAGGCTGCTGACTGATCATGACCAGCCCAAAGTGAGCAATAACAGCGCAAAGATGTAAACAACTCACAAGAATAATAGTGTATCATACTCCCGGTGGCCCCCAATGAAGTAAATACATAGTAAAAGCCAGAGAGGCATTTTAATTCCAGCCTAGCCGACAAACATGTTGGCAGCCTCAGCGCTTCGCAGTGCACCAGGCTTTAACAGAGCTCCATCGGAACACTGCCTCACTGTTACACAGGAGTCTTCTCTGTTGGAAACACGGTGGGAACACGGAAAGGCATTAATTATGGAGATGTATATCCCTGTTGCTCTCTGCACGCGACACATTCGACCATTCACATCGAAACGAGAGTGAAACAGCGGCTTACCTTCGACAGCCCACACCGCTGGCAGTATCCACAGGAAATACAGGATATCCATAATCACAGTTATTCCAGACATTTGACTGTAAAAAACAAATGCGTTCATCGCGCAGACGTCCAGCAGCAAGCCATTGACTGTAGATTCATTCAGAGCTGCAGCGCATCATCCTCCTCCTCCTCCTCCTCCTCCTCATCATCATCATCATCATCGGCAGCAGAGGGATAAAGGCCGAGAATCTTGCTGCTCAGGCCGGTTTGGACGAAACCAAAAGGAAGGGGCGGAAAAGCGACACATGCAGCGGCATCCTCCAGGAGTAAGGTCAATCAACTCAACAGAGCAGTTATAGTTAATTTATTTCCATCATTGGAAGTAGCTAAGTACATTTACTGAACTATTGTGCTTAAGTATAATTTTGATGTACTTGTCCTTTGTTCTTTGCTTGAACATTTCTATCTGATGCTATAAGCTTCCTACTTCAGCAAAGAGTTACTTCTCAGATTTAGATTTTTTAGTTCTGTTTTTAAAATGTTTTTTTCTTTTTCTTTTCTTTTCTTTTTTTGTTTTTACAAAACACATGTAAAGTTATGAAATACAATATATTGATCAAGATTACACTTTGTTCACAGTTCTATTTGGGGCCCCTTGTCAGAGTTGTTAGCAGAGAAATATCAAAACAACAGGCTGGCTGATCCAATATTTGTCAAAAGTACATAACTTTATTTCTTCTCTCTTCTCCCTTCAGTGATCTCAGTCCTCTCTGATTTACTGTATCTGGTGACCATTTGGAGGGTCAAACCACCCAACTATAAAGTATATAAACTCCACCTCCGGCTCTGTCAGAGGTGGATGTCACTTTGGCACTAATGCATCGATACTGAAAATCGGATAATGTCAGGATAGAAAAATATCTAGTGTTAATTCATAAATTAAATTATAGTTTGAAAAAGATTCTATTAACATTGTATAATATAGAAATGTTAATTCCTAACTTACATTTTTGATAAAGAAGTTTGATAACATTTATGTCATCAGATCCACAGATACTCATAATTAACCTCAATTAATGCTCTATGTGAACCTTACTGTAAGTTGAAAACATTTATCTGTTAAGTTCGACTTTCTGGAGTGGCAACAGTGCTAAATAATAATTTATTCACTGTAACCAACCATTTATTAATGCTCCTTGCGACCCTTTTTGTAAATATAAAATCAAAAACATGTATTCCTTAGCTAACACTTTAACACTTTTTGGTGCATTCCACCAAAAAATGACACGAGTCTAACAGACAATGCTATTGCTAAAATCTGTGATTGTTGGAAGGATTCAGATCTGTTCTCGATCAGGGAACACTGAGAACAATATATTCCAGAGCTTAGACATTCAAAAGTATGTTGAAAAACGTACAGCCTAAAAATGTTACATCAGGAAATTATGAAAATATGACACAAAACTACATACCTGTGAAGCAAACATTTAATAGCACGTTACAATCTGAATTGTGGAAGAATTCTTTGTCCCAACAGTCTTGTGAAACAGATTTAGATGTTTGTCTGTGACATAAGTGAACCAACGCTAGTTCTTCATTGAAAATCCAGAGCACCTGTAGCTAATCCTGTACCAGGATGCTTTTTTGTCAATTGTTGTTGCAGTCTATCTTTCTGTAGTAAACTTACCTGTTCCTATGTGGTCCAACATTGATCACATGTCCGTTGTCTTACTGTGTGGAGAAAATGACCTAAAACATTTTGGACATGCTCAAGTTTTCTGTGATGTTACTGGATTTGAAAGATTTGGAAGAAAATATTATGACAATAGGTAAGGAAACTAAAGCGCTTCGTATTGAATTGCTGCTGATTATTTGGGCACTCACAGCCTTTTTGGTTTACTGAAAACTTCAGCCTTTCTTATTACTTTTGCAGGTACTGTGAAGTCACTCGAAGGGAGTTTCAGAGTGATGATCCAAATGTTTGCGGTCCACGGTGCAGCCCTGACAGTTACAATTCTGCTGTTGGAGATCTTATGAGCTGGAAACAGTGAAAACATCAAAGGAATAAAGGTAAACTCTGTTTTCAATTCTTTGAAATCTGTTTATGTATGCCTCCCACCTTATTAGGTCATGAGTCATGACATATTTAAGGGTGTTTTATCCTATGATGTTGCACTGTACTTGAGGTATTTTATTAAGAAAAATAGATAGCTTATATATTCACCTTTAAACCAGCGAATCAAGCAATTCAAGTACAAAGGATCCGATGCTCTCACAAAGCCATGTGCTGTGAACTCTGTAAACTCTCGGGTCAAGCCAGAACAAGAACATCTTGATTTATTGGTGATAAAGTGCAAAATACAGAAAATGATGTGTGGCAGTAAACTCTCCGGTTTAAAGATTTGATATCAATGTGATTTGTGTATGAAAGGTAAACGATACCAGTGTTTCCACAGAAATACAGTAAGATAAGGTCCATCATATAAAAGATGCCATTTCCTTGTATAAAACAAATGTGAGTCCATGGAGTTCAGAGAGCCTGTCAATATTTTAAAACAAAAATAGCTGTGTATTTTGTGATCTTTTATTCTGTTTCCAAAGGGGTTTCAACGCAGAGAAAGACATTAAGGCGAGAAGACATGCACATCCCATTTTCATGTGAACCCGGGAGTCCTCACCTTGATTCAGGACCTTTCTGAGCAAGAGTGTGATGTCCATATTCATTGAATTCAGTCAGATTTATGACATGATGATGCGCCCTACTTACAGTTTGAAGATTTGTTTAATCTCTTTATCTGCTCAGTTCTTCTCGCTTAAGAATCAAGTGAAAGTTTATGATGAAAATGTTGTCACTTGTATTTCTTCAATTGCACCTGTGTCTCAATTTGCAGAGCTTGTTTTAAAATGGCCGCATACGTTGGTACACTAATTTTCTCTCCATCTTTCTTGTGAAAACACTGAATAATTGGCAAATTGCTTTATCATTTTGAATTTCAAATGAAACTGCAAATAAAATAATTGCCTTTACTTTTAACATGTAGCCTAAACTCTTCATCATTTTAAATTTGGGATGACAAGATGTTATCAGTAACTTAATGGTTATTAATGTATTAATTAGACAATGTTCAATACTTATTTTTTGCATAAACTAATGTTAATAGTACCTTTACAAACGTACAGTGTACAGTTAACACCATTAATGAAGGATTATCAGACACATGGGTTACCTGTTAGTGAACTGCTATTTAATACTAATTAGTGCATTTTGTAATGCAATTTAAGAATTAATTAACATTTATATTTTATTAACTGTTTATAGTCTCTTATTAGCCTTAATAGAGGCTTCATAAAGTATGATATACTGTATGAATTTAGCGCAATAAAGATTGACACATTAGTGAATGATTCCTTGAAACATTTGTTAACTTTTAATTGACTGCTAGCAAACTGTCATAACTGTAAATATGAAATTATTATTAACAGTAAATTCAAATAATTATTTTTTGGGAGTAATTTAACTGAACTGATTCTGAAGTTTAGCAGAAGGCAAAATTTCAACTTCAAAGCTGCAGTCTGTGAGAAAAAAAGTGGACTTAGCCAGAACATTTGAATGATACAGCTCCCAGGTCCCTCCTTCTTCCTCTCTGCTGCTGCAGCCCTGCCTTCAAAGCCCCTCCCCACAGAGGAGCCTGCTGTGCACAAGCAGGCTTGTAACCACCTTTACAGAGGAAGCCAGACAACCAAGATGTCACATTTAAAATAACAACATAAGCATCCCAATTGTTCTCTTTCTGACAATACAACTAAATTTCAATGACGAGTGCCTAATGCCGATCACTGTAGATATCCTGAGTAACAAACAATATTCCTCACATCGTGGTAGAAGAAGTTACAAGGTAATCATTCAGGTAATCTTCATCACCATGCTGCCTTTCTAAAGCATGAGTAACATTATGTCTCTAAACCAATTCAACCACTTCAGAGTGTACTGAACACATGCTAACGTTATACCTGCTTACTTAAAAGACTCAGACTGTGATACAATGGATCTGAATTTATTGATATTTCTCAGATGGAAAAAACATGTGGGTGAATGTTTTGGTGTGATTTTCAAAATTCACTGATTGGTCAAATACCACACTGAGGTTTCTAAGATTGGTCTGTTCAGTAGAGGACATGGAACCAATACACAGAGTCATCTTAGAAGCTCTGCCATCTGAAGGAAGGATCACAATCTTAACCGAGTTCAGCTGGAGATGATTTCATCAGCTGGATGTCAAAACCATTGCAATATTAAGAAATAACTTTAAATTTGGCTCATCACATGAATAAAGTGGACCATGTTTAACATAAATAGTATAGGACTGAAGACGGAACACTGAGGAACACCACAGGACAAAGCCACAGGATCAGATGTTTATGGGGTGAATTTAAAATTGTGATAGTGAAACTTAAAAATGTCTATCTTATAGACAGAAGGATAACCCGTCCATGGTGCTGCCAGAGACACCAACCCACTGTTTAAGTCTCTTAATCAGAATTCTACGATCCACAGTGTCAAAAGCTGTACTAAGATCTATAAAAAACAAAATGGAGTATTCATCAGAGGACAACATTATATCATCAGTTACTTCAAGTAAAGCTGTTTCTCTTGAATGCTTCTGTCAGAAACCAGATTGGAATTCATCCAAAAACTCATGTTTTAAAGGGATATTCCGGTGTAAGTGTAATCCATGGTCTAACACACCGTGACACAGAGTAAGACCCCCCCTTGAGAGATCAAGTTTTCCAACCGCTAGCTTATGTATTTTTAGCAACCTCAGAAAAGACCGCACTATAACAATACACTACAAACTATGACTCCAGCAAGAAACTGCCATCAAAAAGCCACTCATAGCCACAGATATTGCTCAGAACAGCACCAAACTTCAGCAACAGTACAGAGAGGGTCCTAGCACATAGTTCCAGGCATCAAACATCTGCTAGCTTTGCTGGATTTCTACTGAAAAGAGAACACAGCTCACTACTCACCTGCAGCAGCCTGGTCGTTGTGGGGAAGCCCTGTGAGTCGATTACTGAGTGCAGTAGAGTTCCGCAGCTCAAGGATGAAAATGTATGGATTATTACTCCGTAGAAATGCAATCAAATTTGATATGTGTCTTGCCTACCAGTTTATAACTGTTATTATCGAGAACTGACAGGGAAAAGAACGGAATTGAGCATTTCTAACTGCACTCGGTAATCGACTCGCAGGGCTTCCCCACAAAGAGCACGCTGCTGCAGGAGAGTGGTAAGCTGAGTTCTCTTTTTATAATACGTATGTATAATACGGACCAGACTAGTACCAATGGCACAAGTACATTTTGTAAAAGGATGTTGGTAAGACATCTGTCATGGTCTGATTGTGGCAGTCGGGGTTGTTGTGTTCTTCCTGTTTTCCCCTGTCTGTCTTCCCCCTTCCTTTTTCCTTGTCTGCTCCTGTTTACCTGTGTGTCCGGACCTGTGGGCGTGGCAGCAGTGTCGGCAGCAGCAGAGAGGCGCACCTGCAGATCATTCCACTCATCATCCTCTGCTATATAACTCCGGTCTCATCCACTCCGACGCCAGATTGTTCCGCCAGTTACGGTGACTAAATCAAAAGCCTCTAACCAGTGTATTCACTTTGTGTTTGTTCCAAGAAGTAACATTCTACGTTACAGGGATCACCTTGCGTTATTTCTTCAGTGAGCTCCGTCCCATATGATTGTGTGTTTGTTCTACCTTGTGGCAGAAAACTTCAGCGCCTCTTCACTCCGGCTTTCTATTCTGTTGCACTTCAACCACTGCCTCCGCTCTCTCTGCATTTGGGTCCAGACAGAAAGACTCGACATAACAACATCAACATAGTTTGAGGAGGGCTTCATGCTGCCCACAAGATCAATGATGTCTTGCATAGTAATTAGAGAAAAGAGGTTCATGGCTAACTTGGACAGGCAGCTATGGGAGGGGAAGAGAGCATGACGCTGGTCCTGAAATCTTCTCCACGAAATATTCGATAAAGTTTTCAGCTGAAATGTCATTACAGGTGCAAGAGGAACGTATATAATTACTAAACAGATATTCCAAATGAAAAGACAAAGAAATAAAAAATAAAAACCTTCATGGTCATGGGGCGGCTGTGGCTCAGAGGTAGAGCCAGCATCTTGTTATTGGAAGGTCGCTGGTTAGATTCCCCTGGTCTGCATGTCAAAGTGTCCTTGGGCAAGATACTGAACCCCAAACTGCTCCTGATGTGCTGGTTGGCACCTTGCATGGCAGCCACCGCCATCTGTCTATGAATGTATGTATGAATTACTGCAAGTAATTCGCTTTGGACAAAACAGCACCTGCTGAATGCTCTAACTGTAAATATAATATATCTAATGTCAGTAACAAGGAGGTCCTCAAAGGTAACAGAGATGATGTTTAAACCAAGTGTAAAAACAAGATCTAAAGTATGACCTTTATTATGAGTAGGACCAGACGCATGTTGAATAAAATCAAAAGATTCAGTGATGTTGAAAACATCTGCAGCAAAGGTCCAAGAAGCATCATCTACTGAAATCATTCATAAAATAACTACTAAAACCAGGGGGTCAAAGATGAAAATCCACTATAATGGATTTAAAAGACCAACTTTAGTTATCTGTTATCTTGCGAAAGAGAAGAAAGTGACAGTGTTCAGTATAGGATTCAGAAAACAGTTCTTGAAAACCACTGCAAATCCTCCGACCTGGCCCGTGGTCCTGGTAGTACCGAGAAAAGTGTAGCTCGGCAGACAGAGTTCTATTAAGGGGCTGTATTCCATGTTCCTCTGACTTCAGAAAGTCTCAGTCGAAAACAGGAAATCCAAGCATTCATAGACAGTCACATCATTCAATATATTATATATAATAGTATTATATATTATATATAATATCGGACAGCTACAGCTGGTTCAGAAGGCTGCTGCTCACTGCTTTGTTTCGTGATGTCTTCCTCCTAGTTTTTAATTTCTTTTAATGTAATTTTGTGCCCTTTGAGTTGCCTTGTGTCTGAATTGTGCTGTATAAATAAACTTAGTTACTTAGTTATTCAGTCATCTAAAAATAACTTCTGTTGACATCATTACTCATATACTAAACGGGTCATACAGAGGCATGGGTGTTAAATTAAGACTATTTTAATAATCAGTTGAAAGGTTCTTGATTAATGACAGTGATATGAGGACCTTCCCATTCTATCCAAATGCTATCCACAGTTCTGCAGCCCTGTTTACAGCTATGGACTTTGCCAAAAGTACGGTACTGTGGTGTCCACAAGAGACTTTGCTCCATGTGTGGTCCGTGGTTATTGTCACCCTGAATGCAACAGCATGATTAAAACAGTAATCAAGAAAGGATATTAGCATGCAACACAAATAATACCAAGGAAATTATATGAAAACGTACTATGCAGGGCAACATCATGTTGGTGCCTTTATGCTAGTAGCGGAATACTGAAAACAACTATGGTCGTATGACATCATGTCTGCCAGTATTTCTGTGCCTGGGGTGGGTGTTGTCTTTCAGTATCCTTTGGGCTCTGGGCAGACATCTTACTTCACCAATATCACTGATTCTCAGTAGACCTGCTGTGGAGTTGAAGAGAACTTTAACTAGGATTTCACAAGTTTTCATAAAAACTGGTATTGGTAATAATAATGTTAAGAGCTATGAAATGGCTGAAGATGAAACAGTATCAAACTAACTCTACAGTATCAAGAGGGGTTCATATAGTTTAAGTGTGATGTGGAAAAATCCCCAGTTCACATACACTGAGAATAGACTACAGTGATATGGGGGACATCTTGTGTACAGTCACTAAAGTTGTAAAATGAAAAATATTAACATATTTAGATATTCTGGAATTTCCAATGAAGGAGAATGTGTCCGTTTCATTTTAAGGACTGTAATGTATTTTCTTTTTCATTAATTACAGACTTTTTATGTGTGTACTATTATCAATGTGTGGCGGTTTTGAAGTACTAGTGCATTGCCCGTAGGAAGCATGTAGCCTCTTCCTATAGAAAAGTGGGAGGTTAAGTAGCTTTTTCAGGGATGGCCAAATGAGGTTGTGTTGCAAGGTGGAACATCAAGGATATAATTGGCTGTTTTTGACTACCTTTGATTATAGCATTATATTTCACCTTGAAAACTATTTACCTTGCCTTGTTTGGTGTCATTATTTTCAGCACAACCTCACATGTTTGACTGTACATTTATTTTTTCATGTTGACATATTATATCAACACTATGGACCTAAAATCACAAAAAAAACATAAAATCAGAGTAGGAAAAAGTTAGATTTTTTACTGTGAAAACCACAAACAGTTTAATGAACCAATTGCATTAGTTATAATGCAAATATACATTGTTGTTTACTGAATTTGTGCATAAGTCTTTGAAATTTACAAAGTTATATGTAACTATTTACATTAAAATGCAGGCAATGCCTCAGGCTCCTCAGCTCATTGCTGCCTGCTCTGCAATTCAGCAGTTGACTCACAACACAAATAAAAACAACTACACTATACACTAAACACTTCATTTCACACTAACTATACACTCCAAACAGGCTATGTGTCACAGATATCTCAACTCTCAAAACTTGCTATCTCTGTCGCTGTCTGTATCACCGCCGACGTCCCTCCCACAACTTCCTGTTCCTCTACAACCAAACTTGCTGCTTGGACACTTTCGTGACAAAAGCCTGTTTTTACCTTTTCTTCTGCACCACACACAAAGCAAACGTGACGGCAATGTTCACGAAAAAGCGTGGCGGACATTATTTACCCTAAGTCCGGTTTTGGACAGGTCGGTGCATCCGGTCCATCCACAGATTCTGATTCCACTTAGTTGTCGGCGCGTCTCCAGATCTCATCAGACCCGAACAGACCGGTCCGGTCTCGTTTAGTCTCATTAATCCACAACAGTCAGTTTAGATGCACAGAACAGAACGGGACCGAACCGCTGGCAAAATCCTGGTCCAGCTCGCGCGACTGCAGGTATAATTCTGCTTGTTTCTAAAGGTATGTCGTGGCTTGAGCTCTGCAGTGATTGGCTCTGGTGCGTATGTGACTGTGGTGGCTCCAGTGGACAATGCTTGCTGAATGTATAAAGC
>CAEMYA010000352.1:332425-359501 GCA_903131615.1 Diplodus sargus
CATTCAACAGGTGAAGAGGTGATAGTATCATGATTGGGTATAAAAGGGGCATCCTCAAAAGACACATGCAATGCATGCGTGAGTTCATAATGTTGGTTCAGGGAAACTTTGTACAGACCTATGATAAATTCATTATTGAACCAAACTTCATGTATGCTTTTTGTTACAAAATAGTTTGTGTTCAACTCAATCCATGACAGAAATATGAGAGCTGTAGAATTCATTGGAACTGAAGACTGCCATGATATACATGTATCATACAAGTGTATGGAAACTTTTGACCACGACTGTATGTTTGCTGAGGTACATAGCTCTCTTAGATATCTTGCTGACCATTCAGTGCAATCTGGTTTTCTGGTCAGCTGCTGTTTGGTGGAGCACCAAAGGTTAAGTACCTACTCTATCGAGCGTCTGGGAGTGTAATCACTCTTGTGGATTCTGCTGATGCACGTCTCAATATCCCATGTCCATCTTCCCCCTGTGTTATGATGAGAGGATGCTAGGAAACAGCTACTAATGTTGCATCTAATAATAGGACAGTCAAAGATCACCCAACCCCATCTCTCTTATCTCTATGAAGGTATAAGACCAAAACGTGTTCAGCAGTCATTTCTGTATATGTATCAGCGTGTGTTCTCTTTGCTCCTCTCTGTGTCTGCTCTGCTGTCAACTGGTGGAGTGTGTGTGTGTGTGTGTGTGTGTGTGTGTGTGTGTGTGTGTGTGTGTGTGTGTGGTGCATCTTACATCCTCTCTGTGGTCCGAGCTTGTTATCTTGGTACCATTTGGTGCTTGTGGTGCTGGAGTGGTAGCCTGCTCACTGGATTGAATATGAGAGCCCTTGCACTTGCTGTGAGACTCGTCCATTTTCTCACTCTCTGTCTCCTGACCTGGAGCCCCAGGATGGCCTTGCTCCACCTCTTGGCAGAGTCTGGTCAGCAGGAGAAGAAGGAGAAGGCTTTTTAGACCTCCCTTTGGGCCTTGCCCCCCCCCCCCCCCGATGAAGGAGCCAATTGGCTTCTGGATGCATGGATCCATTCTGCTTGGCCCTCAACCTTTAGGGGTTTCTGTGTCACCATAAGCACCTGGTATGGACCATTCTACCTTCATTTTCCAGAGATTTTAGTAACAAATAAATTGGAAAGGCTGAATAGGTTTCTCTGAAGGTTTCGGGAGCCTGTCAGATACCTGCAAATGAAATCTCCTTAGTATGTTAGTTGTTTCACATACTCAGTCATGTACTCATCAGTCCATAACAGGGTGGTTTTGGAAGGTGTCAAAGCTAGACTTGCCCCTGTGGTCTCCCCATCAAAACCTCATGAGGACTCCACTTTGTGGCACTGGACACCTAAGAGGACAGTTAGTTGTGTTATAACCCTAACTACTTCCTGTTTTGTGCTCTAACAAACAGAACGGAACCCGTGTTGCATTTTCACAGCCATGCATAATCAAATATTTGGCACTTGCCTAGTAGTGCCACATGAAAAAAAAAAAAAAACTTGTACAAGCGCTCTCAAACTAATCAAAACAGGTGGGCCTTGGCCCATTGTACCAATTGGACATAACCAAACTGATGGAGCACAAACATTAGATATGTCCTGCTTATATCATTCAGTGCTGCATAGTCAGTCAGTTGTGTGTTATCAGATGGACGAGAAGAGGAGCCGTCAGTGTACAAGATCAGACCAGAATTTGGTACTGGTGTCTGCATGAGATCTGGTCTGAGAGATGTGCTGGTGTTGTGGCAACTGAAAAATCAGTCACTTGTCTTGTGCAGGTAAGAGTTGTTCAAAAATCCAAGTCTGACACAATATTTCAGTCACAAGATTACATTTGATCTCATTCGAAACAGTATTCCAATCATCGCCACGTCCGTCTCATGATACACGTAAGACTTCTTATACACTTCAACCATTGTTTGTGTATCATATCTACCATACATCAACCTATTTTCAGAACACATATACACAGAAGAGGCTTCACAATCTCCTTAACTGAATTCCTTAAAGCTAATTTTCATGGCACATTACACCATACACAATTCATGAATACATCCATTCATACTCTGCAACCACATAACTATCACAAGACAGCACTCATTGTGGAAACCCATAAACATAACATTTCACTTTACATAAATAATAATATTGTATCTACATTGTTAAGTTTCATATGTAAGAACAATATATCAAAATAAGAAGGGACATTTGAGAATTTCCCTCACAACTAGTTTTGATCACTAGGTCACAGTCATGTTCAACTTAAAAATCTATGTTAAAGAGAAATGTGGCTGGATTTAGAGGTAGTGAATGTTTTAAAGTAATGTGTGGGATCATTTTAACATAGACAATCCATCTCTCAAGACTATTTCCTATTTACTGTTTGTATGTGTCCATCTGTAGCGGCCTGTATCAAAGAATATATCACCATATCACTGACTTGTTTTGGTTCAAAGCCTGCAGTAACAGCAACAATGACCTGTGTTGGAACTTATGGTCATAAAACAAACAAACAAACAAACAAATGTATATGCACTTGTATGTTCTTATCCATAGAACTTAAATCATGGCACTTATGAACTTAAAGCATCCTTGATAAATAGCAGCTACGATGCTCAGATGAGGGCTTGAAAATCTTTTACATTTTTCATTTTTTACTCTATCGATGGTGATATGTTGTGGATTCTTTCTTGTGACAAATGTACTTATTGTAAGTCGCTTTGGACAAAAGCGTCTATTAATGCCCTAAATATACATGTAAATTTAAATTTCACAATCCTGCATTAATGTCTGTTGGCTTCCAGACATTTTGATAGACAAAGCACACTCTGAAGGACTCATCAGTAGTGTTATGCGCGCCTGCCCCCTCTCCTTTTCTCCTCTTCTCACCAGGTGTGTGCCTGACGAGCGTGATTGACCGTGGTCTATTTAAGAGACGCTGGAGATGCCGCTCCCTCCCTGCCTCTCCCCGACTTCTCCGGCGCCCGTGCTGTCAGGCCTCAGTCTGCCTGCGGTTGAGGCAGTTTTTGTTTTGTTTTGTTTCTTCGTTTTGTACCTTGAGATTGGAGGTCTGGTAGTTATGTTTTCGGGGAATTAGTTTGGTAACTTAGGTTACTACTTTTTTTTTTTTTTAGAGAAGCGAGTCTGGGTCTGAACTCTCTTCATTCTTATGTTGTTGTTTTTTTGCCAGACCTCCAGACTCTGGTAGTGTTAATTATTTGTTGATTTAATTTTGTAAATAAAATCTTGGGTTTTGCACATATTTTCGGGTTGTAAATCTTCAATATGTTTATGGCCACAGAATGAGCCATCTTGATGTTGTGGCCGTAACAAGTAGAAACTTGATCTTTTGTGTTTAGATACAGATAGCATACACGTTTGTACTTCTGTAGGACTGACTGCAGCAACACAACACAACAATTTAATATAGCCAGACATGACACATATATGGCAGACATCAATGATGCAAAAATCCAGTGATGTTTTGGTGACGCTTTGAATGTGTGGCATTGTGAAAATGTAAATCATATTGAACTCTGGCAAAGTCCAGCAGAACATACAATCATGGGCAGACTGCAAACACTTTTATTTAAATTAAATATTTTTGAATTCGGTAATTAATGAACAGTAGAGAGCATATCAGTCTGTGAGAGGAGGGGAGACTCCCCTTCCCCTTTAGGTGTAAGGGTCAGAAAGTCACATGTGGGGCAATTCTCTTTGCCTGTAGTGGTTACAGTAAATTATTCAATCAAATTGTTTTATTCGAATTAACAAACCTCTTGGCCTTGATCTGCCTCCCTATACCACTATCCACTTATTTTGTCACCATGTTAGTTGGCTGCTTTTCTTTGTTGGTTTGGTAGCAGGACTCATTCCATTAGGTAGGGGTTGATGTGATTTGGACTGACATCTAGATGTAGAGGCCTGTTCCTGTTCTTGGGTGAGTATTTGTTGGGGGGCTACTGTTAAACTATTGGGTGTAGGGGTAATTGAGGCTGCGTGAGTTGGCACACCTGTAGGGATTGGCGGATCCAGTGCTGCAATTTGTAGCACAAGTGGTACTTGATCCAGTGTTACCAAAAAAATTGTTGCTGCACTGTTTGCACCATTTTTTGTGTTGGATGTGTCCGCCAGGTGGCATTATCACCGCTTGCAATAGTTCTGTCATTTCTACTGTTTGCAGTGGTGCTATTTGTTCACTGAGAAATGTGTTGGAGTGTTGCAATGTCTGCTTTTGTTCAGCAGGTGGAGCCATTGGTTCCCTCTCAGTAAAAGTCTGTTTACATAGGACAAGATCAGCAGGCAATACTAGGTGTGGACTAATTGGAGGACAGGGAGGCGGATATGGGAACGTTTCCCCTGCCATTCTAGTTTTACCTCATTAGCTGGCGGTACTGTTGATTTTGTTTGCCCATTACAAAATCTATATTCCATTTCTTCGCTTCGCAGTCTTTAGTTTTGTACTCCTTTTTTATTTCAGCTCACTGCGTTTTCTGTTTACATGCTACCTTTCCTTTAAACCATCCACACAATTGTTTGGCCTCTTCCAACTTTTTGGCTTTAGCATTTTTTATTTTACGTGATCTTTTTTTCCTTTCACAGCTAGATAATCACATACCCGTGTGAGTTCGTTATCAGCATAGCTTCCCTCAGGAGGCCACATTTTCAGGTAGTTTTACCTGCCATTTGGTACTTTGTTTTGTTATCTAAGGCTGTGCACCCCTATGAGCACAGTTACCATTGCCACACTTCCTAAATCTTTTCAAACTTAGACTGAATTAAGTACAATGTCTTGTATTTTACCCAGCAGAACACACACTGTTGGTCCATGAATCAGTGTCGTATGTGGTGCGCATCCTGAGGAGGGATCATGCAGAGCCCAGCCTGACACAGAGGATATCTGTGTCCTGTCTGGAAGAAATTTTAGGTCTTTGTCTATGCTTTGAATGAAGAAGTTGAATGTTGATTAAAACATGTCTTAATAAATAAATGATAAAAACAAGAATGCTTCTGGTGCCTTAGTTTGAGTAGTTAGTTATTAATCTTATTTTAAGATATACACTCTTATAGTCAGCTCAATCAGAGTCTAAATTCCAAATTTTAAGTAATTCTGTCTTAAATAAGTGTGATTTCATTGCTTGCTGTAAGCACAGCTTGCTTAAATTCTAGCTTTTTTGTCTAGTTTTAAAGCACATTATGATGTTTCAGTGGCTAAGCTTGTTTGCTATTTTTTTTAAAAGAATTCTAGCCAAGTAAGTTTTTCTTACCCCATTGGCAGATTATTCTGCTCCATACAAGACAATTATTTCTAGAAGGGCTATTTTTGCAGTGCACTGCTAACATCTCATTTGAATAATAAAGGTTGCAATCATCTGGCCCGGACCATTTGGTCATGAACACAAGCAGAAAGCCTTTGTTATAAATGTGTACATCTACATGGCTATTTAAACATTTGAAACAACCTCGAGGTGACAGCCAGTATTTTACGAAGATTTGGATGATGTACTGTATATAGGTCCACATTGCAATCACCAGTGAAGGACTCATCTGGAAATCCAAACTGCCAAAATGTTCATGTGCGACTGAAATATCCTGAGTCATGACCTTAGTCCTTTTTATAGGATTGCTTTAAATGCTTTGAAGTCTTTTCATAACTGGGGAAGATGCTATGAGTCATTTAAACTGTTGTGCAATTTGTTTATAATTTTGGCTCTTGGTGCTGATTGTGTATTAAGAATTGTATTCAACCAGCTTTTCAGCATCCACTAACTCAGTGGTCTGTGCAAGGTGTAGCACTTGATAAACAATGATGCTTAATCAAAGCATGTAGTCTGAAATGGTTGATATTCCAAACAATAAAGTCTAGAATCAACAAGAATATATATCTGACCAGTCCAAATTCTGGCATATTACCATTCAGTACTGCAGACAGTTTCATAAACTTCTGAGTAATGTATATTAATTAATGTGTTTATCACCATTTATGACAAGCCATTTATCTGATACAGCATTGTTTACTTCAATCTCATTTTGTGAGCATACACTATGTCGGAAAGTTATCCTATGAATTTACATATTAGAGCATTTAGCAGACACTTTTGTCCAATTTGACTTAGAGCAATTCATACATACATACACAGATGGTGGTGGCTGCCATGCAAAGTGCCAGCCAGCACATCAGGAGCAGTTCAGGGTTCAGTATCTTGACCAAAGACACTTCGGCATGCAGACCAGGGGAATCACACCAGCGACCTTACGCTAACAAGACACTGGCTCTACCCCTGAGCCACAGCCGCCCTAGTTGTATATCTAATTGTAAATGTATTTTAGGCAGAGACTGCTGCTGAACTACAGCAGCCATCAACAACTGGAGGCACTGTCTTTTCACAAGAAGTACTTGTGCATCTTCATTGCATTGTTTGTGGCACTGAGTGGGTAGGTCACAATTACGTTTTTTAACATGCATTCCAAACGCAGCACTGTTGGCTACATGGCAGCAAAAATGAAATGACTGACTATCAAAATAGGAGAAATGATTTTTGTCCACATCAATCAGGGCAGCATGTGTCTGCTTGTATGTCTTCTTTTCTGAATTTGTCTAATGTGGTGTATTACACAATTTGTTGTGTGTCTGTGTCCTGGTCTCCTGCTTCACTCAAAAAATGCCATTCTAAGTATATATTCCCTGGATGTTCAGTTTCCTCAACATACTTGAGTGCCGAATATTTGAGCAGGACTGAAGTTCTTGAAATGTCACTGGGGGTGTTGGTGAAATATTTCAAAAAGTACATCTGAAGAGAGAAGAGAAGTATATGTGACCACTGGATGTTACATTTTAATAATAATTAAAAAAAACAAACAGATGCTGGTGTGTGCTATACATCAGACTAATATAGACTAATAATGAAAATATGAGATTTGTTCAACTTTATTGTCATTTTTTTTCTCCCTCCGCTTGCAGCACCCTGTGTGGGTGACGGCACCCTCAGCATTTGCTGATACAGCCTATGCCAAGGGCTAGCTCTGCATATAACCCACCTTTAAAATAAGATTTTCAATGAACTCAAACTCTTTTAGCTCAATTAGCAAACTGCGATTAATAAGTATTAGTTGCAGAGATCTGTAAGCATTATAAATAGCAATACCTAAATGCTAGAAGTGACCAGATGCAAGAATATCGCCAGGGGTATTCTAAATTAATTGAAAAATTGACCAGATGTGTGAATAAATATGAAGCTGGGCAACAACTGAAAGTTACCATAAAATAAAGTCAAAGGGGACAGAGCCTAAAATATAGATGTGAAACCGAAACTCCATGCCAGACATAGCTTTATTCACCACAGAATTTATGCAGCCTGATAAACAGAGCAAGCGCTGTTGTGAGACAGCAACTGCACCCGAGCCACAGGTAAGTGTCGCTGCGGTTTGATAGTATTTACAGTTGTATACGAGTATGATGAAGTCAGCTTGAAATGAGCTAACTAGTTAGCTCTGCTTCAGTCTGCTATGCAATGGCGTTTGAAGCTAGTTTAATGTTAAAAATATTACGAGGGAGCTTGGTTGTCACAGTAAAAAGTCTGGAAACGTGCAGACCGGAGACAGAGACGATGAGAACAGTGTCCAAGAGTTTGGAGACTGTGTTGGAGACAAACACAGCTTTTGCTAGCTGTTAGCTACATGGTAGTAACCATAACAACACATATGAACAAACTAAGTCACATATTAAGACACGCTAACCATTCTGAAACATCCTGCTACAGCTGCAGAGTCTGTATTTCTTCAGGGGCCTCTCTTTCTGGGTCAAACTGGTTCGGTTGAACAACAGCATCTCGTCGAGCTATAGCGATACATCCACTGTAAACATTAGCGCATGCTAACGCTAGTGTAAGCAGCATCTTCTCACTGAGAGGGGCGTGTAGCAGGCAAGGCAGGTGTTGACAGATGGAGCTCATTAGCATTTAAAGGCTCAGAAACAGCCTGCTCTCAGTAGAGCTCACTTGAGCGACTTTTAAACAGCTGGGAACAGGATGTCATCAAAGGAGAACATGGAATGAACTGACAAAGGCATGAGGGAGAACAGAGACTGTAAACAGACACTCTAATGAAGGGATGAGGCACAGGTGGAGTGAGGCCGGAAAAGGACAGGTGTGGGAAAGGAACAGAAAAACACTGGAAGGAGGGAAACACACAGAGGGAGGAACTGAAAAGCGACACTTGACACATGATGACAAAATTTCAAATTAAAACAGGAAATAAGAGAACACAAAACCTGTGATCATGACATATTCATTCTAAGGATTCCTTTTGTATCAATTTCAACCCGTTTCTGCTATTCTGTCTTTCTGGCTGGGCCACCACAGATATTAGAAGTAAATTTACTCATTACAAAATTTTACATAAATACTATTACGCTCTGTCAAAGAGGGAAAATGATTGGTTTTTGGAGAGGGCCTTAAAAGAGGACTTCCATTGAGTTAAGAAATTAAATAAGTAACAAACAAATAATATCGTCTCAGTTTATTTTTAAAACAAGTGAGTTCACAAATTATTCTGTAAATACCCAATTCATTTAGGAACACTCTCGTCATTGATTAAATCATTTATTGCAACAAATGATATACAGTTAGGCTTGGCGCTGAACGCTCCGCTTCCGGATTCGACAAGCAGCATGCCAAGTCAATCCGGGGAGCGTGATACTTACCCCCTGCAGGAGTGGAGTCGAAGCAACTAGATAAATTAGCCATTTTAGGCTCAGACTAAGCAGGTCGAGGCTGGGGTGGTGGTGGTGGTGGTGGCAAGCTTGCCGGCAGCAGTGATGTGCGTGCAGCAGTGTTGAAGGAGAGATCAGTGAATGAAGGCTTGGGTTTAAATGGACCGCCTCTTTTGGAAGAGTGGATGTGGTTGGTCAGTGACTGATGCTGATCTGATCAGCTGGCTGTCAGCTGACTACCCATTTTAGCATTGCTTCTTTCTGAACTTGTCGAAAGAGGAGCCAGCTGAGGTGACTCAGGCATCTATATCAGATGTCTATGGTGGACCGGACAATTCCAATGAGAAGCTGTGAATCGGATGCTAACATAAGCCTTGTCTGTTCTAGCGTGGTGGAAATCTCTAAATGTGTTTATTTATGAATGAGATACAAAAATCATAAAATAAATAGCACCTTGATTTTTTATTTTATTTACCCAGAAGTTATTTGCTACAGGTGCTTTTCCCTGCAACAGTACTGTCTCCGGGCTCCCCGCTCCATCAGGCCTGTTCACTGTGGTGGTGGGGCAGCTTGTTCATTATCTACTGCATCAGCGGCAAGAAGAATAGGAGAGAAGTCACAGACAGAAAGTTGATAAAAGGAGCCTTCCATCCTCTAAACATGGAATGTCAGCCAGTGAGGCTGAGCCAAACATCAATACAGTGTGAATGATGTCTTTATACACACACACACACACACACACACACACACACACACACACACACACACACACACACACACAGAACTATAGTAGGTTGCACTCACCCACATCCTTTTATGATCCCTGTAATCTCCATTTCAATTTCAATATTAAAACGTCTCCCATTGTTTTATGTGACTTGGCACATTACTCCTTTATCTTCAGTGTCAGTGGGGTGATGAAGAAATTGATGCACAGTAAAGGGCAGCGTGATCATTTGCATATCATATTGCCTACTCATGTCCTACATTTAATATTTGATGTTGTCTGATAAGACATCAGAGTTTTTGTTGCTTGTTTTGTAAAAATTCATACCAGTTATGTACAAAATAAACAACAAGGGTTATCAAGTTACCTTCAATAATTTTGAAATATTATTATTTATTGAATATGTTGAAAGTTCTTTCAAATGTCTAACTAGTAAACTATGATCTTATATGAAATCCTAATTAGATCAATAATACTCCCAATATATATTCACTGGATTTATAGCAGATGATTTCTATTCTAGCCTTCTATAAGCCTAAACAGTTTTTACAGAATTTAATAGAAGGTGAATCCTTTATTGTCAGTGTGTTTCTGGTTCACAAGTTGAGGTATGACGCCTCGATGGATCAGTTCTGCCCTTTTCTTGTTTTTCCTTCTCTTCCCTTGCTTTGAAACGTTGAGAAGGTGTGATGCTACTGACTGCTAATAATCTCATGGATTTAACTGGTTGTAAACACACCAAGTTTTAATAACAAATTCTGTCCGTTTGTTGGCAAGTTTATTTGTAACCTGTATGTTCATCATGTCTGCAGCAGCACTCCTGATCTTGACAAGCACTATTTCATTCTGGTGTAATTGCATAAACACCACTCCCCTCCTAAATGTAGTCTCTTGTTCATCACACTCGGGACATGAAGAACAGAAAATGACCACAACTACCATTTACAGCAGTGTATCTCCTCTTTATCATGTCCACCTTCTACTTATACTCCCTCAGCCTCCAAAATGCCTACTCTCCCATTCGTTAGCATAGCTCCTCTCCACTCAGCCATGGCCTTCTATCCATCACAGCAGACCAAGGCAAATGGAGCTTTCAGCTGAGTGGTGGTAAGAAATCACAGCCACGTTAAAGCATCTGTCATGCCTCCAGATCCGTACATTGCGGGCGATACAGTGACTGGGGAGAAGGCAGAAGAAAACAGGATGAAGGATTGAAAAAAGAGAGTTATAGGATGAGAGGAGCATGAGAAAGATGGGGTCCTCTGTCACCCTGTTGGAACAGACAGATCCGTTTGAGAGTGCCCACATTTCGGCTTCATCTCAATTTTAGTGTATTCAAATGACCATTTCTCCCTTAAATCTCTAAAAATTGACACATTTAATGTATTAACCTAATCGAATACCTAAGTAAAATCATTTTTATAAATTACTGTTGGGTTTACCTGAACTAAAATATGATAAACTTTAATATTTTCATACAACTACCAAGACATATGTGCAAATTTCGAGGTAAAAACTAAAAGAAAAAGCCTATTCACCAATTTATGTGTGCTTCAGGACAGGGCTTTATTGATCAGATGGGCATCGGGAATCCAAGACACACAAACATATATGTGCACAAACACATGCACTACTACTTTTCTAACTCAGTGTCATGTCACATGCACGCACACACACACGCACACACACACACACACACACACACACACGCACACACACACACAGACACACACACACACACACACACACACAGACACACACACACACACACACCAAAAATACAAATTCAACAGAATACACTTTTATTTGTGTGTGTTGGAGTGATCAATGCACAGCTACAGCTGGTTGAAAGGGACCAAATCCATTGAACAGTTGATTTGGTTCCATTTTACCAGCTTTAGCAAAGCATTTCAGAGGTGAGTCCGGTCCGACAGGTGACAGTGTGGAGAGGGAGGAGGAGGAGGAGGAAGAAGTGAACAGACAGGGACCTGAAAGACACAGAGTGAGAAGAACGGAATGATAAGAAAACAGGTTGTCCACATACAAATAGGATGAAATAAACACTCATTGTACAGACATGAACAAAACAGGTACAGAGACAAACATATAAGGGAGGTGTCACTGATTAGGAGGGGGCATTGCTCTTACATTTACATTTAGGGCATTTAGCAGAAGCTTTTTGTCCAAAGCGACTTACAAATTCTTTCACATCCATACACTGATGGCAGAGGCTGCCATGCAAGGTGCCAACTGCTCACCAGGACCAACTTGGGGTTCAGTATCTCGCTCAAGGACACTTTGACATGCAGCTAGGGGGAGCCAGGATTCGTGCTCTAATTCCTGAGCTACAGCCACCCCGCTCTTGAAAGAGTGCATTTTACTGTGTAGAAGAAGCAAAACAGTTACAAAAAGGGATGGATTCAAGAAAGAAGAGGAGGAAAAGGAACAATGAAAAACAATACAAGAGAATGTGTAAGAGTAAAAGAGAGATAGAGAAAAAACAACGGGCATTGTGGGGGATGAAAGAGAGATGAGAAAAACAGGGAGCCTCTCTGCTGTTATGAGATAAAAAGGAAAGCATGTAAGTGATGGTTGCCGACAAACACCTAACTGCCCATACTGTTAATGAAGCCAGCTGATCGGACAGCAGGAAAATTAACTCTCATCAACCTCCAGCTCTACCTGGAACATCACTTTCTTTCTTGCACACATACTTTGTTCACCTACTTCTTCCCATTTCTACATTTTGGCCATTCTCTCGTCTCTGCTGTTCCTGTTTTCACAGTATTTCAGATTCTTTAGCCTGCGTTTCAGGCTCCTCAGCCCGGCTGCATGCAGGATATTATTTATTGTTTACCACAACTGACTGATATTTTTGATAATTCATTTTTACATATTCAGTCTGACATGTCTCCCTTATAGTTGAGTAGATTTTCCCTTACAAGCTTTTAACTGCTTTTATAATATCTGATGTAAAAATGGTGAATTATCACCAGCCTGTGTAGCTCTCCTTAGTCCAATGTATGTATTTATGTATCTATAATTAGTTTATTGCATGTCAGCTCAATGTGTAATTTTACAGCCTACATCTACCCATTTTGAACGCAGCTGTCTGCTTGAAGGCACAGCAGACAGCTGTTTTAAGAGAAATGGTTCTGATAAACCAGATGTAAACCATCAATTCTCGCCTGGGCACATGTTCCACTTTAAGGCCCACAATCACCCCTCATAGTAGGATAATATATGAGGCTTATACATTTCCTGAATTGTTACAGTCCTGTGAGTATGTCAGTGTTTGTTATTTGTGTCAGTGTTGTTCCTACATGTCACAATGCTATTAAAACGACTACAGTTTAGGCGAAAATTGTGGGAAAATAGTTGTTGTTGACAGTTAGAATAGCCCATGTCACCTTTGTATTTTTTAGACAGGCCCGAAAGCTATGAATCTACCCTTTAAAATGCTACCAAACATGCCCTCGTAAAAGATGAGTAAAGCTCTGAAAAATTAGCATAAAGTAGGATATGCACCCGCGCCTGGAGGCCTATTTATTGTAGGAAGTGTTTAACTTTCTGTTCTGCAAACTGTTACAAAGCTACCACTTAGGATGAGTTATCATACCTGAATATCATCAATGGACATTAAAAAATGTTACTCGGTTTTGCCACCTTGAGTGGTACCAAAAGTCCAATTTTGGCCTTTGACTAATAGGCCTATACCTTTTTATCTCTGCTGGAAGTACACAGTAGCATACCACCACATGAGTTTGTCAAAAACTGCTCTGCTCTGGACATGCATTGGTCAGAAATGAAATCATATGACCAAAACTTTGCACACAGTCAGCAAAACAGAATTCTACGTGGCTCAAACTGTAAATCATTTTTCATTTGCTTCACACAAATGATCACATTTTCCTGAATCTATTAACTCTTTTCTCATTCACACTCTACCTCCTGCAAAACACATTTTACACTGTTTTCAAAACAGTCCTGTTTTTTGTTTTAAGAGATGGATAACTATTATGCACATAAGTACTGTACAGTACAGTATTAGTTTTTGTGGATACAGCCACCTCAGGTCTGTCTTTCCTGGCAGCACTAGTCTTTTGAAAAGTGAATAAATCACCAGGACCTGTGAACATTCCAGAGCTTGACAAAGCCCTGCAAAATCATCCAAATTGTCGTTTTTTTGTTCAAGGTATTCTTGCTTGTTTAAGTTTTCTTCCAAAAATGTCTGCAAGACTTCAAAATCGCTTTGTAAGAACCAGAAATAGCAGACACGTTATTAGCTAAGGAAGTCTAAAAAGAGTACATGATTGGGCAGAGACAACCCGAAAATATTCACAATAAAAACATCTTATTATAGACTTGTCAGCCCCTCACGATGATAGCACTATTATTAGACTCATACCACCTGCTGTGTTTTTCCTTGTTTTACACGACAGTTGATAATGCAATTCAAGCTAGCAAGTTAAGGTGCTAACATAATGGACTCCTTCAAGGTCGTGCTGCTCTGTCCATCGCAGTGGCACATTACGAGTCAAATGGCAAAATAAAATGTATTTTTCTGTCAGACTAACTTTGGTATGTCGTAGTAGCCTCTACAGTTCCAATACCCTTGCAGATGCACTCTGTTGGATACCGCTGAATATCTGCAATTTGCCATTTGTTTCACCTACTGGTCGACTTCTAAGAGGTGCCAACCAGATCGCTGCGTTACCACACTGAAAAACGTTTTTAACCATCTGGGTGCTCCTTTCACTGCAGCAAAAACTCTGGGCCCTCTGAAAGTGATCAAATTCTTAGGCATTACATCAGACTGTGAGCTTATCAAGCATCACTACCTCTTGAGAAGTTTGTTCGTATTTGAGAAGCTATGCAATACAAAAGGGATAGTTTGAGTTTTTTGAAGTGGGGTCATATAAAGTACATATCTATAGTCGATCTGTTCCCTACTGTAATCACCGATGCTACATATTGATATATTACAAAATTGTAGAATGGCCTCTTAGAGGATGTATGCTTGCATCTTAATTAAACTAACCTTCATCTACTGTGCTTCCCCCAGTGTCGACCTGTTAATCCAAACATGTATCAGCTGTCTATTTTAAATCATATAGATGCGCTATGATGTGTTATAATTGAGCCCTGACCCACCAAACACACTTGAAAGTGACAAAGTTAAGTTTTTCGCTCTTAATAACATTACATAATGGCCATCAGTAAACAGTGAACCCTGTAGCACAACATTATGTATTAACGCCCCATTATGTAATAATGTAATACATTTTCAATTCATTATGTAATAACGCCACATTTTGTAATAATCTGCCACATTTTGTAATAAAATTCTTGAACACAATTTGTAATAAATGTTGCCACATTTTGTAATAAGTTCTTACAAATTGCATCAGTAATTACAAAATGTAGCCGGTGCAGTTTTTGTGTGTATGTCTTCCAACATTTAAGTGCACCGATAATGTTTGTGCCAGTAACAGTCATTTAGTGCAGTTTTTGTCTCTATGAACTTTCAAACACATTCTCTATGAATTCAGTTATATTTCATTTAGATTTGACCAATGAAACATCCCACTAGTTTTTAAAATTATTGATGTTTACGATTCATGCTGGTATGCTTAAAGTCAATGTCGTTCTAATGGTATAATGTTTTTTTCTAATTAAGACATCCATGTTGGTGATTTATTACATAATGCACCAAATGATTACATTTTCTTGATAAAAAAAAAGTGCAAAACCTACATTTTGTAATTACTGATGCAATATGTAAGAACTTATTACAAGATACGGCCAAGTTTATTACATATTGCATTCGAGAAGTTTATTACAAAATGCGGTGTTCTTACATAATGAATTGAAAATGTATTACATTATTACATA
The DNA here is from genome assembly GCA_903131615.1 of Diplodus sargus. Classification (NCBI taxonomy): domain Eukaryota; kingdom Metazoa; phylum Chordata; class Actinopteri; order Spariformes; family Sparidae; genus Diplodus; species Diplodus sargus. The sequence goes on from CAEMYA010000352.1 coordinate 347,754, forward strand.
ATGGGATGTTATTATATAATGTGGACCCTGTCTGAATCTGTCAGTCGTGGGGAGGGAGGCTGTTTTCTGAGGGAAAGCTTTACTGAAGTCTCGGTCAGGAGGGCTGACCACCACAGAGATTTTTCAATACAAGTTTCCAGAGACAGTAACTACAACAACACAATAGTGGAAGGAGATAAAGACATGGTAAGTAATTATTATTTTTTGCTCTGAATTGCATCGTATATTTACGGGCATTCATTTTCAGGCAGAAATGTGATAAAAAGGTGGTAGGCCAGATGACAGGCTTTTCCACGTATAACTGCTGTGTATTTTTCCTCATATAAGTTGCCCTGATCCGAAACTGTCCCCTCTCTCTGCATCTGAATCTTTCACACAGATGACAATGCAGCGTCTGCTAAATGCCCTCAAATGAAAATGTAAATGCATAGAATCAGCGCATGATTCCCATACTGAAAGGGCAGTGTGAACGGGGCTACTGACAAATGAAGGAGCGATGTTACCAACATGTGCAAGTGAGTACAGCAGATTACTGTAACTGACCACACTCTTTCATGCTCTGTATAGACATGTCACTTTGCCGTTAGTGTTCCTGAATGTAGGCCTATTGTTTGATACAGTCACTTCCTCTTTTCAGAAAGGGCTTGAACTGAGTGCGTCTTCACTGACAAGGCAGAGTTCAACCTGATGAATGTGTGGGCCACGGAAAACCTTTTTCGGCCTCAGTTCTTTCATCTGCATATTTTACTGTACACATTAAAGTAACATGTGTTTAAACAACTGGGGAAACTGTAATAGACTTGTCACCCAAGCGACTGCCAAATTAATGAGAAAAATATATCCTTGACAGGGAAAAAAATAACTGAGAGGAAAATACATGAGGCTGAGAGAGCATAGAAAACAGCAAGAGGAAGAAAGCTGGAAGTAGCACACATAGTAGAGGTAGAGCTTGCTTGGCCTGAATTCTCTATCTGTCCCAGAGCAGCTGCTGTTCTACCCCTGCAACATGCAGCATTGCAATGTGTGCATGTGTGTGTGTGTGGACACAGTTAATGTGCACATGTGTGTTTATTCTGTGCTGTAAATATATGACAGTTATGGATGTTCATGTCTATTTTTCCTTTATCACAAAGGTGTGGAGACTTACAAGTGTCTCTCAGGCTAAGGCTTTTCATCCAACGCTGTGGTGAGGGCCCATTAACCTCTCAGAGCATTTCTTCTTCTCGCATCCACGTGCTCTAACTGACTCCAGACAGCAGGAATCCCTGACAGTTGAGCCTATTGTTACAAAATAACCATTAAAATAGACTTAAAACGGCAATTGTTTTCTGTAATGCAGCATTTAAATGAAGTGGATTTTGACAAACTGTCCGAACAAAGTCCTATGTGCATGTCTGATGAAGATGTTTGCCAGTTGGTAATTAGCTTAATGCAAGGTGCGCTATAGTAATAAAAGAAGCTGACCTGTGGTCAGGCTATAAACTTTATCTTCTGTTGCTGGCTTTATTTATTCTTGCTCATTACCCAATGACTGGAGGCAGAGGGAAAAGTGGAATGTATTTATCAAACTCAGCATGAACATTTAGGGTGTATCTAATATCCATGGGATTGAAATGGGCATTGCAGAAGGGGTATAAAATAGAAGTCCATTGGAAAAGATCAGGTTGGTGGTTTAGTCCCCTCTCAGCAGCAAGGCCCCTAGTCATGGGGTTTGTGGACCTTATGCTGCTGCAGTCCACTGCAGAGACTGGCTGGCTAACTCCTCTTCCACCATCAACCCCTCCCCCCCTGCACTCAGACGTGAGTAGCACCCAATGGCTGACTCAGCACTATTCCCACTCCTGATTGGTTGAACAGGGACAGAGACAGAAGCGTAACAGGGCCCTTTATCCTCTGCTCAGCTACTTCCTTGTCCCCTTACACTCCCTGAAGATAAAACATGCCTGTCGGATAAAAAAAGCTTCCTGACCTTGTAGCTGCTCAGCTCAGGTGTCCTACTGTGGTTACTGTACTGTACAGCTGTGAATTTTTTCTTCATTAGTCGGCAGCCCTCTCAGGGTTACTGTGGCCTGTGACGATGTTATCTTTGAAGCTACGTCCACACAATAGTTCAAAATTTGTGGCTTCTTGAAGCAATCACGACATAATCAGTTCAGGCACCTGCATGACCTTGTTTCTATATTTGATCCAAGCCTTTTTTTTGTATATTTCATTGTAAACTCCCCTTACCAGTTTTGGTTGTGCTCTTTAAATGTATCCTGTTTGGATCTCTAATGTCTCTGTAGAACATTATTAAACTTCAGTGCTCATACTTTGGGATTCCTCTAGTGTTTATCATGTACCGCTTTTGATTTTACTACACAGTGATTTCATCCTCAAAGCAGTTTTATTCCTTAACCTTTTAATCTAATGGCAACACCCATAAGACGATCAATACCTATTTACATGATAATTAATAATATCCTCTCCACCTTCGTCACACTCTCTCCTCTTCATGACTTTTTCTGTACACCATCAGAACATTTATAAAGGGTTGGACTTTTTTTAAACTCTTATTTAGCTTTTCAAAAAGGGACCAGAGTCTGTTTTCATTAATGTAACCTTACTAGACTTAGGGGGACTTTGACTTTTCATAGACTTTGCAGAAGTGAAATTATTTAGATTAATGTTCAACAAATGACACTCTACAGTATGCATCCTTAATGAACAACTTAATTCAGTACCTTAACCAAATATTATGGGCAGATTCTGCAAGTGTAAGTAAACAGACCTCCTAACAGTACATGTCTGCCCAGCTTTAACTGCTCTTAGTCCTCTCCTCACCACAGTAAGTCACCATCAGTAACTGTGCATTAATTAAAAATATGGCTACAAGCAGAGGAAGGATCGTATCTGAGCCAATAGTGCTGTGCAGGATTAAATGTGTGAGATGCAGCTTCAAAAATGTGACTTAAGTGGTGTCTAAAGGTGCATAACACAGCCAATATCAGTAATTATTTGCTCATGAACTAGCATAAGAATATAAAAAAAGGGTGGAGAGATACAGGAAGACAGCTCTGATAAACATAATGATGGGAAAAGCTGCAGCTTTTCAACTGAAGAATAACAGATTGGACCAAGAAAATGAAGGGCATCACAGAAGTTAAATGAATCATTGTATCATGTTCAGGTCTTTAAAAGGATTATTTTAAGCATTTTTGATTTTATATCAAATTAGAGAAGACGTCATCTCTTTTCGTCAGGGAATGATGTCATGATGCATATGCAGTGGCTGCCAAACCGCAGCAGACCTGCTTTCTGTCTTCACCTTTCTTTATGACTCTCTATGCAGGCTGATTCTTACTCTGAGCACGCTCCAACGTCCCACCCACCTTTCTCCCACCCTCCTCCACCTCTTACCCCACTCCCCATACCCCTCCCACAGGGAACCATACCGCACTTAGATCTTTTTACCATACATTCATTAAAGGTCGCAGCAGAACTAGAAAGGCATGAATGATATACACTGTCGTGGAACAAAAAATCCAGTGCAGTTTCATTCAGAAAGGTGCCCGGCATAAAGGTAGCCCCAGCTTATATGCTCTCTACTGTGAGTGAGTGGGAGAGCCAAGCGAGTTGAGTCATCTAGAATGCCACATATTTTTTATTTGTTTCCCTCAGCGATTCAAAGACGAATGTGAATATTGTATCGGACTCAAATTGATACGATACAACGTTTTGCATGCTAGAGCTTCTACGATGAGAGCTTCATTCATTGACTCTGATGATGATCACGCCAGAGTGAAGCACATTGTCACGTCAGAGAGGATGACAGGAGGGCAACGAGCAGTGTCTGAGGAGGTGGAGGCAGAGGCTGTGGATGTGGGTGGGCGACAGGTCAAGGAGCAGATGTTCATACGTAGAGTAGGAGATCTTCAAGCTCAAAGGATTGCACATGAACAGTAGTACAACATTGTGCTTTTTTTCTCATAAACAACACCTACAACTGAACTACTTGTGTTTGTACAGTATACTGACCAGGCATCTAACGTGGGCAAACAAGTGCCCTAATTAGGATCCAATTTTTTTCCAAGTAGTTTTCCACAAATTGAATATGTATTTTGGTGCATAACAATAAGCACATTAAGTAGAAAAATGGAAAGAGTGATAAAGGGCTGGTACTTCATGTCACAAGCTTGAATAGATAAAATGAAAAAAAGTCATATAAACCAGGACATCTTTACAGTTTTGTCCAGGAATGTCGAAAGTATTCATCATTGAAAAGGTGTATGTTCACAGTATGCTGAGGCGAGTCAAGCTCTGCTTGTTAAAAATATTTATTCATGTCGCTCATCTGTTGCTTTACAGGCCAGATTCGGGGACTACGTTTGGACCAATTACGTCAAGTGCTGGAACTATGCATGAAATGTAATATTGATTGTTCTATATTTATTTCTTCTTCAGCATTATCTCTAACTTGTTTGGGTAAAGTCTCGAAAATAATAAACACCTTTACACTTCCAGCATAAACAACCAACCCATTACAGTTGTAACACTTTATTGGAACACATGTAAATATATAACATTACAGAAATAGTATACCTTTTATCATTTAGACAATATAAAGTACAACTATACAATTAGCATTCACATCTTTATACAGGAAGGACATCCAGAGGTTTCTTGACTGATTATAAACACAGATCAGTGTAAGCTGACAGGTCAGGCTGCCGATGTTGCAATGCTCTACTGTTGTGGCAGAGATTGTCCTGTCGAAAGAATAGCACAGTTACTTATCTGACAGTTAAAACAGCTTTTCAAGGACCTTGTAATAATTTTAAATGTATTATAACGTCACAACATTGGTTGCTTTTTTTGCAGTGACAAATGTTCCTGAAAACAACCACAAATACCCTCTGTAATATCATAATTGTGCCATTTACAGTCATGTCATATATACCAATTCTAAAATGTCACTTTCAGGGTAATTTACAAAGTTTCACATTTTGTTATACACCTTGGAGTAATGGCCTAAGAGAGAGGAGTTCTATCATCTCTGTAAAAATAAGAATAAAAACTGGATAAAGATAGAGACCTAAATGTGTTCACAGGATATACAGTTACATCTGAATGTGTTTATGGGGCATACAAATGTTACTGATCCTGTCAAAGACAGCACAGAAAAAAAAAGTCAGTCGGTGATGGGAGGCTTATGTGATGGGTGGCAAATCATTATTTATAGGGATAGTTAGGTGCATACTGTTTCCCACTTTCTACTATGGTCACTTGACGGTCAGATCATGAATTGAAATGCAAAGACTATTTTCTTAAAAAAAGTCTTACTGATGTGCAACAGTCTCAAGCGCTAGGCTAACATGTGGCTGTTAGGACCAGCACTTGAAGCATTTTCCTGGTGCAGCTAATGAAATGATGCCATTCCTTTTTGTATTGTATCCCTGCTAAGGAGCACATTCTTGCACACAGAGCAAACCAACTTGATATGAAAAGAGGACACGTGTATTGAAATGTATCCATCAAAGACACATCTTACATGAATAACAGTGGTATGACCCTTGTTGCTACCAGCATCAAGTTACACTCACCTGTCAGAGAGTGACTCTGCAAAAATAGTGGAAACATCAGGGCACATTTCTGCCATGAACTGATGTGTCATGACTGGAAGTTGATGTGTCCAGCTATATTACACAGAAACAGGATACATCAGCACATTGTACAACATTCCGTTCAAAGGCTAAATTAAAAAAACGTCACATCAATACCATCTAACGACATCTGCTTACACATACAATGCAAATCATATTCACAGATAAATGCAATCTGCCTACGACCTCCGAACAGTGGACATGGCCTTTCCCACGTGTAGCACACAAGAATTAGCTGGCTCTCACATACAGCACGTCTGGCTCATGTCCAAACTGCCCAGGGTAGCAGTGCATTTGGAAACACTGCTATATAGATTAGAGCCACAGTCATACCTGTCAACCCTCCTGTTTTCCCCAGGAAATTCCGTTATTTTAATCATCTGTCCCGCCATCTTCCTGTTTACATATTTTCCCTTAAATCTACGGTGTTTCCCCTCCAGCCCAGCAGGTTGCAGTACAGTAGCCGTAGCGCCCCAAGTACGCATGAAGATTTGGGAGATTTGGGATTCAAGCGGGATTCGAGTAGTGAGATTCATAAAGCCGCAAACGCGAAGTGAAAATGGCCGAAGACGGAAACAGACCACCATCTCCCAAAAAAGATGGTGGTCTGTTTGATGGGAACAACAGGTAGTTTGCACAAAACTATGTGCAAATACCTTGACAAATGGGAGACTGACCTCCTTTTTTAAAAAAAAAAAACTAAACAAAAACAGGATTGACAGAGCCATGCTCTTTGCAAGGTATGTAAGTCAGATTTTAGTGTCGCTCGCGGCGGACGACACGACGTGAGACAGCATGAAAACTCTCTGAAGCACAAACATGCTCTAGAAGCCCAGAAACATGCCCCTTCAATGGCCACGTTCATCACAGGAAACGTTACGGAGGCAGATCAGGTCACAAATGCGGAGGTGAAGATGGCAATGCTCTGTGCTAAAAACAATGTAGCTTTAAGCTTTTGTGATGACTTCAATAAATGTGTTGCTGCCATGTTCCCAGACTCTGCCATCACAAGAAAATACTCGGCAGGAAAAACCAAACCAACGCAACTCATCAAAGGTAAGCGAGCCCCGATGTCAAGATTTCATGGCTAACATTAAGGACAGGAAATAAAAATGCCCACCTTATTTCAGGAGGTAGGAGCTGTAAAAACCATCTTCTAGTTTTTAAGTGGTCGCTAGGGGTAATTTAAATGTCTTGTACAAAAATTGTACTAAAAATCTTCTAAAAATGTAAGGGGTCATGGCCCATGACGTGGGCAGTCCCACCACCCACAGATGATTCGCAGATTCCCAATGTTGACAGGTATGGCCACAGTACGTATAAAAGATGGCCCTCATGTAAATGGTAACATTACGTGTAAATATGTTTCATATGGCAGTAGTCTATTATAGCTAGCTAGCTAAGTTTAGTGGCAAGCTGATGATGCTAATGGTGGTCTAATACAGATGAAAGCAACATAGGGAGCTACATAATACAGAGTAATAGTACATTTCCCCAACCAAAACAAACCAGCTCATTACCTGTCCAACAGAGATACAGCTACTATGGAATCTGTTTTCAGGCCTTTGACTCCATCAGTTGTCTCCATCGTTGAACAGTCTCTCCAATGTTGACTCTCATTTCACTTGTTGAGCTATACTACTTCTTTTTGTTTGTAGCCTTCCCCAGTTCAGGCTTTCTTTTCTTGCTCTATTTGGCAGTACAAGCTGCTGTAGGTACAGCTGATAATGAAAGTGTGTCTGTACTTTCTCTGCCATTCTTGTCTGTAAACAATGAGCCCACTCCACCACAGCTCCAGCAGTGTAGTGCATAGACTCCAGTCACACACAATAAGTGATGGGCCAAAGGGTGGGCAGGTTAAGACAGATTGATAGACCGGTAGACTGTCTAAACAATATCTTCCCCTACAATTGATTGGATGAAGGTATTACAGCCCCTTCGCTGCCACAGACAACGGATTTTCTTTCCTTTTTTCCAAAAGCATTATATATTTTGATTGCTGTCTGGATGTTAAGAGATTTTCTACAAATGTGATAAAAATGCTTCTGATCAGTGTTACCAACCCCAGTTTCAAACATTTACATTGGCAGAAATAACCCTGGGTCAAAGTGACAACAGTTAGTCTTAGTGACACTTCCACAGATCATTTTCACTAAGCACCTCAGTTCTCCTGACCCAATCGGCAGAATCAATTTACAAAACCACTGTAGATGGTCCGCATTCCCTTGAAAGCTGCACTGTTAATAGAATTCTGTGTATTCAGTCAAAAATGACAGTAAACAGAAAGATACAGTAATCAAGCCACTATTTTAAAGAATCGCAGTATATTTGTCTTGTATAAAATTGTTGGGACCCACAGATGAAGTCATTCATTGTGGATTTCAAAATGGACTCTGAACTGAACTCAATGTCCCAGAATTCCCCTTTCTTCACACCTAGGTACAAAATTCAGGTTGTGCTTCTATTGGTCAGGTTGACAGACCCCCTGCTGATCAGGTAGTCAAAACCCCAGAGCATACATTGTTCTCTCTCTCTGACTCAACGCCCTCTACTCCTTCAACTTCGGATCTTCAAGGGCTCCTCTCCACCTCCCCCCCACGGGGCTGCCTGCCCTCAAGATCCCTTCTTCTGGGCCCAACAAGCTGTGGAGAGCTACGAGCTGCATTGGCAGCAGGCCCAAAGAACTTCTCCTCACTGCAGCGACACAAGGTCCTGCCAATCTGAGGATCTTAGGAACACCAAGCAGATTAGCACCAAGCTGCTATCCTTGCAAAGGAAAGGAGCGACCAGTTTCCTCCTCTGCCGACTTTCATCAAACCTTGCACAGCAAAAACAGCTTTGTTCAACATTGGAGCCCCAACCTTCTCCTGCAACCACCAGCACCTTCTCTTCAAAGACTGGTAACGTTGAACTGGGCTTAGATAGCAAACCATAGCACGGCTAAGCACAGGACTTTAAACTCTGGTTGATGTAATGTGTTCAATTTATGTGTTGTTCAATGTTTTGGTGTTATCGTGACCTTAAGTCAAGTTATTGGAAGTTTGCTTTCCTAGACGGCAAATTCGACATTAGTCGAATTATGTTTCACACAGACTCAGGATCTCTGCATGCAACTAACCATCTTCTATAACCTGGCATTACGTCACACACACACAAACGCACACACACACACAGGGACACACACATGTTCCTTGAGCCTAGAGCATATCACACCCACATGTGATATCATTGACCGCCATTGTTTCTTTGTTCTGGCAGGCACACACACACACACACACACACACACACTTGTATATAGTACATGTTAGTTAGATTGTGTGTTTCCATCTTTGTGTTAAATAAAGGTCTTTGAACCTTCTTGCTGTCCATTTAATGTTGTACAAGAGTGAATGTTGCCAACCTCTACACTGTCAAGACTTCCAAAATCCTTCAACCATTACTAGCTGTTATGGTAAATTTGGTTGTAGTTATTAAGTTAATTATTAACCAGAGTTATAAACAGTTCAGTACATTTTTATGAGACTGATTTAATAAAATTGCTATCTTTTCCCTTCTTCAAGGGTGGTGCCCCGAGGTGATCTAATGCAAATTGGATCATATTATTTATCATAATTAATAATTATTTCAAATAATCATTAATTATTATTGATTTAACCTAAATCCCCTTTTGATTGTTGTTAAACACTTCTTAACCGGGCTTCGCGTAAAGAGAGGCCCAACAAAATACACTGACAGGCAATTTACTATAAAAATGCATTAGCAAACTATGTACTGTTCATGTACTGTAAAGAATCACAGTAACAAAAAATGTACCCTTAAGAATCACAGTATATATGTCCTGTATAAAATTACACTAACAAGCAATTTACTGTAAAAATGCAGTAACCAACAATGTACTGTTTTCATTTATGATAACCAACAATGTATTGTAAAAAATTACAATAACAAATACAAATGTACTGGATTAAATTACAGTAGCTGATCACATTCTGTATAAAATACAGTAATGGATAATGTCTTGTAGAAAAAAAACACTAACCAATAGCCTACTGAAGAAAATCACAGCACGAAATCAATCAATCAATGCTTTATTGTCATTTAGCTGTACCAACAAAAGTAGTGCAGCGAAAATGAGATTTCGTTTCTCCGGGATCCCATAGTACAAACACAATAAACACACACAATATATAACTGTTATAATTTAGAACTAAAACTATGACAAAGGCTCATAAAGTGCAGTGGTGTGCATGCTCCAGATCAGCTGTTCAGCATTCTAACAGTTGTGAATTAGTCTGTTAGTTCAACTTTTTTGACTCTGGAACTGTTTTCCTGAAGGTAGCAGTTCAAAGAATGTGTGGAGAAGGTGGGCTGACCATGTTCATCTTGGTCATACTGCAACTGGAGTACCATGTCGAGATACAATATGTCAGAACACTCTCCACCACACCACTGTAGAAAGTGCTGAGCAGTGGTGTGCACAGACTTTTTGAAGGGCAGGGGTGAAAATACAGCACGTTCTCGCCACTGAAGAGGGCAGTTTATCACGTTTTAACCAGCCAAGGGGGCAGTTTAGTGTGTTTTGCCAACCAAGAGGGCACTCTAGCTAGCATTTTGGCTCCCAAGAGGGCACTTTAGCGTGCGTTTTTCAACAATTGGGGGGGGGGCGACTGCCCCCCTTGTGCACACCACTGGTTCTGAGAATGCTGATGGGGAGAGAGGCTTGTTTCAGCTTCCTCAGGATGTACAGTCTCGACTGGGCCCGTTTTGAGATCCCCAAGGTGTTTTTATTCCAGCTTAGGCCCTGCAAGACTGGCACTCCGAGGAAGTTGATGTTCTCCACCGTGCGGCCACTGATGCCGAGAGGATAGTGCTCGAGCTTTGACCTCCAGAAGTCAATAATCTCCTACGTTTTGTTCGCATTGAGCAACCTATCATTTTCTCTGCACCAACCCTGTGTTTAACTTCTTCTCTGTACGTGATGATCTGGCCCCCCTCGTGTCTGGATGCAAAGTTGTGTGTTATCAGTGTAAACAAATACATTATTGATACACTCCACTATTACGAAATAGCTAACAAACTCTTGTCTCATATTTGATTAAAGCAGTAAATTCAATACATTTAGCTCTCGGTATCACTGTTTTCTAATATACTGAGGCTTTTATGTTTCACGGTAATTGTGTGAGCACAATTTCCAAAAGAACACAGCTGTGACGGTATAGATATGGATCTAAACTGGGTTGAAAAAAATACAGTGGGTACGGAAAATATTCATACCCCTTTAAATTTTTCACTCTTTGTTTCATTGCAGCCATTTGCTAAAATCTAAAAAGTTCATTTTATTTCTCTTTAATGTACACTCAGCACCCCATCCTGACAGAAAAATAACAGAAATGTAGAAATTTTTGCAAATTTATTAAAAAAGAAAAACTGAAATATCACATGGTCATAAGTATTCAGACCCTTTGCTCAGTATTGAGTAGAAGCACCCTTTTGAGCTAGTACAGCCATGAGTCTTCTTGGGAATGATGCAACAAATTTTTCACACCTGGATTTGGGGATCCTCTCCAGTTCTGTCAGGTTGGATGGTGAATGTTGGTGGACAGCCATTTTCAGGTCTCTCCAGAGATGCTCAATTGGGTTGAGGTCAGGGCTCTGGATGGGCCAGTCAAGAATGGTCAGAGTTGTTCCGAAGCCACTCCTTTGTAATTTTAGCTGTGTGCTTAGGGTCATTGTCTTGTTGGAAGGTGAACCTTTGGCCCAGTCTGAGGTCCAGAGCACTCTGGAAGAGGTTTTCTTCCAGCATATCTCTGTACTTGGCCGCATTCATCTTTCCTTCAATTGCCACCAGTCGTCCTGTCCCTGCAGCTGAAAAACACCCCCATAGCATGATGCTGCCACCACCATGTTTCACTGTTGGGATTGTATTGGGCAGGTGATGAGCAGTGCCTGGTTTTCTCCACACATACCGCTTAGAATTGACGCCAAAAAGTTCAATCTTGGTCTCATCAGACCAGAGAATCTTATTTCTCATAGTCTGGGAGTCCTTCATGTGTTTTTTGGCAAACTCTATGCAGGCTTTCATATGTCTTGCACTGAGGGGAGGCTT
>CAEMYA010000352.1:359805-372008 GCA_903131615.1 Diplodus sargus
CGACTGGTGGAGGGCTGCAGTGATAGTTGACTTTGTGGAACTTTCTCCCATCTCCCTACTGCATCTCTGGAGCTCAGCCACAGTGATCTTTGGGTTCTTCTTTACCTCTCTCACCAAGGCTCTTCTCCCACGATTGCTCAGTTTGGCTGGACGGCCAGGTCTAGGAAGAGTTCTGGTCGTCCCAAACTTCTTCCATTTAAGGATTATGGAGGCCACTGTGCTCTTAGGAACCTTGAGTGCTGCAGAAATTCGTTTGTAACCTTGGCCAGATCTGTGCCTTGTCACAATTCTGTCTCTGAGCTCTTTGGGCAGTTCCTTCAACCTCATGATTCTCATTTGCTCTGACATGCACTGTGAGCTGTAAGGTCTTATATAGACAGGTGTGTGCCTTTCCTAATCAAGTCCAATCAATTTAATTAAACACAGCTGGACTCCAATAAAGGAGCAGAACCATCTCAAGGAGGATCAGAAGAAATGGACAGCATGTGAGTTAAATATGAATGTCACAGCAAAGGGTCTGAATACTCATGACCATGTAATATTGCAGTTTTTCTGTTTTAATACATTTGCAAAAATTTCTACATTTCAGTTTTTTCTGTCATGATGGGGTGCTGAGTGTACATTAATGAGAAATAAAATGAAATTTTTTGATTTAAGCAAATGGCTGCAATGAAACAAATAGTGGAAAATTTAAAGGGGTCTGAATACTTTCCGTACCTACTGTATATATACATTACAAATTAGGGCTGTCAGTTTAACGCGTTAATTAGATTAATTAATTACACTGAAAATTTACGCGTTATAAAAATTAACACAATTAATTCTGAGATTCTGAGTGGCAATTCAATGCGCAAGTATTTTTTCAATTTGGCCCATTGAATGATCTGGAGGCTACTTGGCAGTGGCACATCACTGTAGCACTAGCACAGAGGAACTTGTCCGGACGTGTTTGTCACTTCCCACCTGCGTCGCTAGTAGGGCTGTAAAGATACACGTATCGAAGCTGAAATCGTGACACTCAGATCCACGAACCTGTCTCGCGCTGTGAGAAGGCAGAAACGCGACACAACTTCCAGTCTAGATCAGCCCTATGAGCTGTAAGTAACACCACATTGACACCGCAGCGGTCGTTCGCTGAATCTCCATCGCTGTTCGTTCACACAGAGCGAAACACCGCTGTAAAGACGAACCACTGCGTGATTCACACAGAAAGAGACGTGACGGTACAAGTCATGATGATGATGTGTGTGTGTTTTCAAGGGGTTTCCCCGGTGTCTCCCCTGTCAATCAAAACCGACGGGGACTGTCTTCTGGGGTAAAGTTCACTGAAGTTTTTTTCATCAGAAACACTCTGTGAGGTAAAGTTTTTTTGCCGGTGACAGACGCATGGCAGAAATGTGATGAGGAGTCTGTAGGACGGGCGGGAGGAAGGACGCTTCTCCACCTACAGCTGTGGTACTTTTAACTTGTTGCCAAAGACAGTTACAGTTTCTACGTTACCCTAGTTTGGTTCTGTAACTTTGTATTGTGGGATTTCTCTGTATTAAGTTGAGTGAGGGATCTGAGCAGTTAACAGACCATCAGATAGACACGCCCTCCACAATACTGCACCTCTGATACTATCAGACAAGTATCATATACATAAATTATTGAAATGTTACATAAATAAAATGTTTAATTTAGAAAGAAAAAAAAATCGAGGTTTGTATCGAACCGTGGGTCAAAAATCGTGATACAAATCGAATTGTGAGTTTGGTGTATCGTTACAGCCCTAGTCACTAGTCAAAGCAGGGTGACAACAGACATGGACGCGACTCAGAGAAGCAAGGCGAGCACATCGTTGCTAGGGCCTTTAAATGGCAAGTTCTTCTCTTCTTAGTGTATTCAATTGATTAATCATGCAATACAATTCTGTAATGTCCCAGAATTCAAATTCTTTACTTGGGTACCTTTTGCAGATATGAGATTAAAATGCGATTAATTAGATTAATTAATTACAAATCCTGTAATTAATTAGATTAATTTTTTTAATCGCCTGACAGCCCTATTACAAATATATTTTATATTCATACATTTTTCTTTGGAATTGGACATGGAATTCACAACATGGTGTGATGACTAGGTTAAAGCTGACATATCTCTCCACTGACAAAAAACCCCGTGGGCTGTGTGACACACTCTCTGTGCAATCAGAGCTTGAATGCCACTCACGTTTAACCAACTTTTGTATCCCAAAATTCTTAAAATGGAGTAACTGATGTTATACCAGGCAGACCTCTCTCATAATCCAGATGATATGCCAAAAAATCTTTCACTTTTTACAAATACATGAAACTTTGTACTCTTGTACAGTTTGAGGCCCTGAACATTCCACAGAGATGGAGCCATCGCAAAAAGACCAAGTGGCTGCCATAGCGGCCATTTTACTTTCTGCCATAACTGAATTATGTGTTTTGCATCATAAATTCTGAACCAAACATGATAACATATAAAAGGCGATGTCTACCATGTATCACACACAACATCATATTTTTTTCAAATAAACATTCATGGTGAATTCAAGTACGATGTTTTAAGGAAACAAGATAATCCAGATAAAATGTCAATAAAACCTGTCCCCTTGCTATAGAAGCATGAAACATGGTAAAGTTGTACAGTTTGGGGCCCTAAACGTTTTCAGATATGACGCCATTGCAAAAATGTAACTAGGCAGCCATGTGATTACAAAGAAGGTGATGTATACACCTAGGGTTAGGGTACTAGTACTCAGCACTAGTCATTACAACGTTATTACATGAGTTTTCAGTAATCATAGGTCAGACCACACCCATTTTCAATGAGGTGTCCAGGACACCATATTACTATGATGACACAAAACATACACTCAAGCTCTTTTTACTGGAAAATTTCACTGAAGTCTCGGTCTGCAGGGCTGATGGTCGCAGTGATTTATTTTCATCACAAACTCTCGGCGAGTTAAAGTTTTTTGCCGGTGACAGGCGCTGTTTTTCGGGCAGAAATGTGATGAAGAGTTGGTAGGATGGACGGGAGGACAGACAGGAGGACGGAGGTTTCTCCACTTACAGCTGTACTATTTTTTATCCTCATATAAGTTGCCAAAACTAGTAAGTCAGTAGGTAATTTGTTTATTTTCAACAGGTCCCAATGGGATCACCACCCTGCCCCTACACACCTATGAACACCTCCCAAAGGACGCCTTAATCATAACTGTGACATTTCTAATTCTACAATTCCATTTTATCCAGTTATCTTCCTTCTCTCCCTACTACAATTGTCTTTTATAACTGTATTCAAGTAATGAGTAAAAACACCTATAAGTTGTATGCAGTGGACTGGGTTTATTCAGGCAGGGTTTTCTCATGTTAAACACACTTTAAGCAGGGTTATTTTAAGTAACATGACCCACATGACCCCTTGGAATTTTTTACCACAACGAACATGTGCAAATAATAGTAGAGCCTGACCAATTTATCAGTGTTTGGCTTCGTTGATTTATCGGCCGATTTATAAGGTTTTAAAACCTTATATTTATATTTATATTATTTATATTTATTTATATGTATAATGCAGAAAAACATGCTTGGGGTAATTAAACATTGGTGTAATGACATAGTTTACCCAACAGAGTGCACTTCAACGGGGATAAAACAGCTGGTGTCAGAAAATGTATCAGCTATCTCACTAATAGTTAAACTATAAACCAGCACAAAAATGACAATTGGCAACATAACATGAGCCATCATGTCTGAACAGAGACATTTAGAAATACTAACAAAAAGTACTATTTTTGTTTGAGAACATGAATAGCAAACTTTTGTTGATCTGGACATTTTTCATTTTTATACAATCGGGAGTCTGCACAGGGTGTTTTATTTTTAAAATTGACCGGATGCTCTATGCCGTTCCTGTGTCTCTGACTTCCTGTCGGCGCGATCTGCTCTGTGCAGCTTGTTGCGGCTTCTGTCAAAAATAGACAAGGCAGCCAGAACACAAAGCAGCCATGCCTGGCTTGACTCCATTTTGCGCCAGAGCTGATTGCGGCCGCCTGTGATTGGTAGCACACTATCTGCTACTAGCGGATGATGTCAGGTTAACAAGGGGGATGCTTTTTGATAATTTTGCTAACAAGGGGGACGCTTTTTGATAATTTTCCTAACAAGGGGGACGGCATCCCCCTCTCAAATCGTCTACTGGTTACAGGTTGCTGCGTTACTTTTGTTTGATCATGTAACATTGCTTTGTTGGACATTTCTCTATATTAAGTTGAGTGAGGGACTTGTGCAGTTATCAGACTGTATGATCGACACGCCCTCCATACGCGAAGCCGGCTCATCCATTCACACGGTTTGGTTCGCCAATAATGCAGCCCTGATACTACCTCACTGAGACGGAGGCAGGGAATTGGCGCACTAAAGGCACATCCAAACGCCAGTGTGAATGGGGCTACACACACACACACACACACACACACACACACACACACACACACACACACACAGTCAGACTCCCAAGGTGAAAGCATACCCAGCCACGCTGTCATGTAACCCCAGTACCTAAGAACCTTGGGTAGACATTCTAATAATATCATGTCTGCATCCGTGTTATGTAGAATATTTTGTGAGTTAACCCTGACAATACGATGACCATATATTTAATATTAAATTCAGTAGTCAATATGAACTTTGAAACTTAGCTGAGAAGAGCTACAAACAACTTTTCTTTTTTTTTAATTCTGGCCCTTGAACCTTACATATTGTTCTCTGTACTCTTTTGAATCCATCTGGCTGTTCCTTGGATCCTGAATCCTGCTGGATCAGGATCTGGACCTGAGGTACTCTTCATGTCATTCCTCTTGTTCAGTAGGTTAATACAGACTCACGAGGTGCCTTTCTGTTGACTTCTGTTGAAGAACACTTCACCAACAGTCAATTGCACAGCAGAGACACAAATCCATGTGGTTGATGCATATGTCTGGTCCCTCCCAGTTACCCAGAGGAAAAGAAAGTTGGAGAAGAGATCTCAGTAGTGTCACATTCATATCTCTTAGACAACTATGAGATCTATGTGAGACCAAACTGAGACTTTGGCTCATTTCTCCTGTTTCTCAATTGTTTCTCCTGAGAAACAGGTGCACAAAATCTCAACTTGGGCTCCCTGTAAGTTTCAAAGGAGATCTCATCAAGCTCTCAATGAAGTCTCAGAATGTCTCAACTCTTGTGTACCTTTCTGATCTCAGGCAGAGACATGAGCCGTAAAGGAGCAAGCTCTGAGCAGTAAAATTTTCCTATGGGCATTCACTCACAAATTCAGAATGATGGGGACCACCTGTGCGTCTAGCCAACACAAGAAAATGAGAGGTCTGACTAGTGAAACCGAGTGTGAGGAAACGAAGATGAAGAAATTGTACCCAAAAAAAGTCATACCTCTTTGATTATTTGTAAAATATTTCGGCTAACTGAAGTCTGACAAAGGAGAGACCAGCATTAGGTGCAAAATGCAGCACCATCTCCATCATCTCAAAAGGTACCATCCTAAACAGTACTGCGAAAGCATGAGTTTGCGCTACCATGCTTGTGTCAGCCTCCCCGCAAGTAGCAAACAAACCAGCCCCATTGCTTCTACCAGTCAAACTTCACTTCGACAACCAGCAATCACCAATACTTTTACAGCCATTGCCCCATATGAAAAAAACAAAGAATCAAGTATTTGCCCATACACATACAAAGACATAACCAGCGCAATTACGCATATCATAAAGATATGATACCTGAGATGTCAAGCACTTTGCGACCACCGCTGATATGTGGTCTGTTCGAATGTCTGAACCACATCAGGTCTTACAGAACAGGAGGCCGATGAAGCTGAACTGAACAACTACCTGCAAGCTCAAGAATGTGCAATATTCACAGGATACAGTAGCATAATCATCCTCAACATTTACCTTTTTATTTTTTCCTAATCAATGTTCCATTCAGTATACTACCTCTAAAATGATTGAGACATGTTTGAAACATGCAATTTGTTGTACATATTTATCATGTTATTTATTCAGTGTTCAACATCAAGCCATTTGGCTGGTTGGTTCTGTTGCATTGCAAGGAGAATACTCTTAAAACTGTAAATTCAACATTATTATTATTGTTAATGATGGTAATAATAATGATAATATATATTGTGATAATTATCGACATTGATCAATATAAAAAAAACATATTGTGATAACAGTTTTGACCATATTGCCCAGCCCCAGCCAGGGTGTTAAAGTATCTTCAATGCCTCTGTGGTCTTGTACTGTGTTTCACGGGTATGGACCACATCATCGATGAGATCTACATGAATGATGTGAATGAATGTGATGTTGATGACCTGTTGAGCGGCTTTTGTGTGGAAGGCTTTGTCAAGGATCAACGGCAGCTCCTGGGCTGGCATACCCCCTAAACTCTCCCTCAAAGACAGATGTCTTCACCAGATGTCACGTCTTCACCAGACATGGATCTTCTTCATACCTCATCTCAGACAGAGGGACACCAAAATTTAAACTCTTTGAGCACATCGTATCGACATTTGGAACTGAACACAGACTCACTACTGCATACCACCCATGGCCCTGGGAAGTGCCTAGCGGCGAGAGGGAGATTTTTTTTAAAAATGTATTAAAAATATTTTGCACAATTTGTAAATTCATTATGAATATTTGGGTAAATGATTTTGACAACGGCTATTGGGGAGCGGTGTATTTTGGATTTTAATGTAATTATTTTTAGGCCTAATCAACACAGGCTCACGGAAGTTACATTGTCAACGTCAGGCAGGCTAGAGGTTTCTTGCTCACCCCATGCAGCACACATCCATGGCAGCAGCAGACTAGTTTTACGTGACAGAAACAAGGAGGATATATGGCACAGAAACTCATTTTGGATTTTTTTTGGAAAAACACCGCCAGTGAAGAAGAAGACTAGTACCGACACCACGACAAGGGAGAGTGATCGGAGTGAGGAGACTGTCCGCCCGCCTCTGTCTCCAGTTGCACCGGCAGGCCCAGCCCCAGCACCCGCAATCCAAGCTAGCTTGATTGGATTAGCTGAGCCCTTCCAGCCAACATCAAGTTTCAAATTTCCTGCACGGCGTTGTGGTAATGAAACCTTCTCACGTTCTGTGGAACCGGCTTGGTTTGCTAGATGGCAGTGGTTGCATTATGTATAAGAAACGGATCATATTTTGTGTTTTTTGTTTGCCTGAAAGCAGTCGAAAAAAAGGTCATACCAAGAGACAAATTTAAGAAAGACAACCCCTTCGTGAATGCCGGCTTTTCAAATTGGCGTAAAGCCACTGAAAAATTTAACGAGCATGAGAGATCAGAGTTGCACAACGAGTCAGTACAAAAGTTGGCTGCTTTGGATGATGTCCCCATAGATGCTCGCTTATCCAGCGCTCATGCCAGAAAGCAGGCTACTGCCCGACACTGTCTGGAGCTTCTCTTCAGGACCACCCGATTCCTTGGCAGCAAGGGAATTGCCTTCAGGGGCGACACAGCACTCGAAGGAATACTTTATGAATTGATGCTGGAGCACACCTACGATCTCCCTGAAGAAAGAAAGTGGACAGAGGGAAGAGACAACTTGGGATTTTTTAACGCCCGGGACAGCACTGGAGAAACTCTTTTCAGTTGCATCAAGGATGTTTTTTTAAGACTAAACATTCCCATTGAACGCATCGCAGGATTTTGTTTTGATGGAGCAGCTAATATGTCAGGGTGTTTTTCAGGCGTGCAAGCTCGGCTTAAAGAGTTAAACCCGCACTCACTTTATGTGCATTGCAGCAACCACTCACTGGATTTGATTCTACAAGAAGCTGCGCGTGAAGTGAGTCTTATGGCCGATACTTTGAACTTTGTTCAGGGTGTCTCATCTGTGATAAGAGAGTCATCAAAGCGAAAACAGCTCTACCAATATTTTCGGCTGTGATAAGGTCGCTGTCAACATCTTAGGCCTTTGCCCGACAGGGTGGTGTATCCGTGACATGTCCATTAAACGCGTGCTGCAAACTGCAGCTTACCCCACTCTCCTGGCTACACTGCACGAGCTGAAGGATGACAAGGGTGTCAGGGGGGACAGCAGAGCAAAAATCAGGGGACTCTATGTTACGACCCTAGAGGTCATATGTTACTATTTGTCTTTTAATATCCCTCTTTTACCTGTGAGTATGAGTGTGTGTGTGAGATTGATTGCAGGTGTGTTTGAGTGGATGCAGGTTGCCCAAGGGAGCTGATTGGCTGCTGCCTCGGACCTGCAAGTTTAAAGGCCGGCTCCGCCCAGTTCCTAGGAGGCTCTCCTCTGATGTCCCAGACTGCCAGCATGTGTGATTGTGTTGTTTTTGAATAAAACTTTGTTAAAAACGTTCTTTGCTGCTGGTGCTTTGAGGATGGGAAGAGGAGAGTCTCACACTCTTGTTGCGCCAGGGTTTCCCCTAGGCCCCTGGTTGTAACAATTGGGGGCTCGTCCGGGATCTGAATGTCCATGAGGTGAGGTAGATGTGGTTTGGTTTAGTTTGTTTGTGTAAGTGGCCTTTAGTTAAGTGTAGTGGTCATCTCTTTTGTTAAGTTGTTGCTGCATGTTTCGTGTCCGTCTGAGCACCCTAACCAGAAAGCTGCTGGGCATTTTCAAGGATTTGCCATGTTTGTTATTTTGCCTTTCTTATTTTTGGTGGTAATCCTGAGTGGGGGTACGCTTCAGTGCTTGACAGTTGGCTAGATTCCTGGTCTTCGGTTATGCACTGAGTTCAGCGTTTAAAGCCGCCTCGAGCTCGGCAAGCCACTGAAGACTAGCTAGGTGAGTTAGCCACCTTTTGTAGGCAGGTAGTTGGGGTGTCTCTGCAGTTTGTTTCCTTTCGTTTATACTTTGCACAGCAACGTAGTTTTGTGTGAGATGGCTGCTTTTGTGTTGGTCACCTTGTTCGATGTGTGGCCCTGATTAATACTTGTGTGCGGTAACTTTGTGTGACCTTTTGGTTGTGGAACTGGACTCTACTTTTGTTGGATCACTTTCGGTTGCAGCTTAAGAGTAAGCTGGCAACATTTGTGTAGCAGTGACTACAGTGTGATGCCTTTTTGTGTGTGGTTGTTGCAGTCCACTTTTGGTTTGGTCACGTAGGTGTTACTGTTTCTAGTTTATTAATTAGTGTGATTGGGATGGCGTCACTCCCCAGATCAGTGGATCGTGAGTGGTGGGTATTGCTTCCCAGTTTGTCCGGTCACTTTGTCTCTGTTTGTTGCACGCCATTATTTAGTATGTGTTTTGAGATCATGAGGTGTCCATTTTGGTTGTGGTAGTGGCAGTTCACATTTGTTGGGTCACTTGTGGTTGCAGCTTAGGTGTAAGCTGGCAACATTTGTGTGTAGTAGTGGCTACACGGTGACATCTTTTTGTGTGGTGGCTGTTGCACTCCACTGTTGTGTTGGGCACATGTTGCTGTTTTTGGTGTGTTTTCCTACAGTTGGTGTATTTGTTTTTTGTGTTCTCTCCTCATGGTGGTGGCCATTTTGTTTAGTGGGAGTGGCACCCACTGACTTTGGTCTTTGACTTTGGTCCTGTGCAGAAGTGTTTATGTAGATTGGTTTTAAAGGGGGGACAGACTTATGATTGCTCAAACCCGACTGCACTGACATGAACATTTCTTTAGGGGCGAAATGTTCAGTTTTAAGGGGGGAGGTGTTACGACCCTAGAGGTCATATGTTACTATTTGTCTTTTAATATCCCTCTTTTACCTGTGAGTATGAGTGTGTGTGTGAGATTGATTGCAGGTGTGTTTGAGTGGATGCAGGTTGCCCAAGGGAGCTGATTGGCTGCTGCCTCGGACCTGCAAGTTTAAAGGCCGGCTCCGCCCAGTTCCTAGGAGGCTCTCCTCTGATGTCCCAGACTGCCAGCATGTGTGATTGTGTTGTTTTTGAATAAAACTTTGTTAAAAACGTTCTTTGCTGCTGGTGCTTTGAGGATGGGAAGAGGGGAGTCTCACACTCTTGTTGCGCCAGGGTTTCCCCTAGGCCCCTGGTTGTAACACTCTACAATCAGGCTTTAAAAGGGAGAACATATTTCGGTCTTTTATGCTGCCATGCCCTGTTTAAGCCCTGTGAAGCAGTTGCCACAAGCCAGCAGAATGCCACAGCAAGTGCGCAAGGTGCACTGGAATGCACAGGTGTGCTGAGAGAGCAAATAGCCACACTCCGGGATGATGCCGTTGTGGATGAAACTTGCGCATCACAAACCTCCCTGAAAATGCCAGACACCACCACCCCTAGAGTGAGCAAAACCCCAGCCCGCTTTTGCCAATCTAGAGAGCCAGAGGCAGTGGCGCATGGCGCACAAACAGCGGATTGGTGACGTAACTTTTTCGAGGCTATTGATCTGATGTCGGCGGAGCTCGACAAAAGATTTGATCAGGCCAGTGTGAAACTTGCCGCAAAACGAGAGAGGGCTGTTATCAAAGCAGCAGAGGAAAGGAGCGTCAATCTGGAGGCCCTTCAGCTCCCGGAGGAGCTTGACACAGACCGCCTTAAACTCCAGCTCAAAATGCTTGGGCCAAGCATCGCCAAGCAGCTTGCCGATGTCACAAAAGACAGGGGGTCTAAGTGTGTCACAGTCCAAGATGTAGCATCATGTTTCACAAAGCTCCAGCCAAAAACAAGAGCCATGTTTTCAGAGACAGAAAAACTGATTGAGTTGTGTCTGTGCCTACCCATCTCCATGGCCTCATCCGAGCGCACTTTCTCAGCCTTGCGTCTTTTGAAGACATGGGTACGCAGCACCACGACCCAGAAAAGACTGACACACCTTTCGCTGATGCATGCGCACACTGACATTCTCAACTCCCTGGACATTTGTCCCCTCATGAGAGACTTTATCTCCACGACCCCAGAGCGCACCTCGACATTTGGACACCTGTAACCAGGGCACCCGGCCTGCAGCTTAAAGTAAGAGCCTGATGCCGCCGCGCACTTTCATATCTGTTCATATTCTGTTCAGTTTAAAGTCACAGTATAGTATTTTTGAAATGTGATGGAAATGGAGAGTGTTATTTTGATTGTGTGTTCTGTGATGTGGGGAACTGTTAAATAACGTGTACATAGTCGGAGATTATTTCCTTGTGTTTTGAGGTTGGAGATGGAGAGAGAGTGTTATTTTTTGCGTGTGTTCTTTGCGTAATGGATGTGGAGAGTTGTTCAATAACGCTTCGATTGTTATAGCTTTATAATTAAGTTTAATATATATATATTATTGTATTGTACGACAATCCAAACCATCCTAATGTGTCTCTTTGTTTATTATATGTATTTCTGGTTTCAGTGTTTTTATTATGTTAGTTGCTGCCTAACAATGTGTACATGCCAACAGAGTACCTTTTAAAAATAGTAGTTATATATAGTAGTATTTGTATAGGAGCTAGTGTGGACAGTATTATTTACATGGAGGTTCTGCTTGTTACTCTGTTGTTGTTCTGTCAGAATAAATGGAGATCGCCTCCAAAGAGGTCTTGGGGCCTGTCAACATAGCCAGGCTTTGTGCTCATGATGCAGCTCAACAAAGCCCCAAGTCCCCAAACAGAGTTAAACGGTTCTGCGACGTTGGTTATCAACTTAATTTGTTAAGTCTGGCTCTCTGCTTTGTGCTCTGCGTGCGTTCACATAAAAGGGGGCGTTTGACGTCATATTATTCTACTTCCGTGCGAAAATGGATTGATCCCGGGCCACATATCTTACCCAAGATGAGCAGATTCTTATCATGCAAAGCTATGAAGAATTCAAAGAAACCATCACGGCAAAAAGTAACACTGTCGCCGCCAACAGAGCGAGGGAGGGCTGCTGGCAGGAAACTGCTGACCGTGTAAATGCGTAAGTTAACGATGATTAATATTATGGTCAATATTATATTAAGCGCTTAGTGTTTTAATTTCTGAAAGCTCAACATTGTGCAACTTTTACATATTAACCCATCATCCATTTAAAAAATAAATAAACTTAAGCAACAACTATCTTTTTTCATTTTTGAATGATGTCTATATTGTTTTCACATTTACTGATCTCAGTTATAGAATGCACGTGTGTTTTTTATTGAAAGCGAGGCTGAGTGTGCGCAGGCTATAAATGTTCAGTGTTTTTTTTTTGTATTACTGTGTTGGGGTGAACAAG
>CAEMYA010000352.1:378664-388921 GCA_903131615.1 Diplodus sargus
ATGAGAGCTTCCACCTGCTGACACAGGCAAAGTGACGGAACAATACCCACACAGCCCCCTCACACCCCCACTTCCCAACACACACACCAGCCCTGAACACCATCATCAATCCAGTCTTCCTCTCTCCCTATGTCCCTCCTTCTCCTTGCCTCATCTTGCACGTTCACACGTCACAACTCCCTACACTGCATTCCACTTCAATCTACTTCTTTTCCCTCCTTTCCCTTTTTTAACCCCAATCCTTCCCCCCCACCCCACACTCAGCACTGTGCCCTTCTATCTTTGTATTCTCCAACAGTACAACGACCTTTCCCTCTGGTTTCTAAAAATCACTGCAATAAATCCCTCCAACATAAAACACATTCTCACAGACCCACACACATACTTGCACTCACAAACACATTTTATTTTTGGGGGGCTTTATGGGTATGTTTTCTGCAGAAGTGTGCATATTTGGAGCAAGTTTATTAATTACATTGAAACAGTGTCCGACTGTGTGTATTTTAATGTTAAACAATTCTCCTTGGCAAAAAGCAGTTCTCCTTGTTTGTGATTGCCTGTTAAGAACTTGTTCTTCCTTGTAAAACAGCATTGACACCAAAGTGAAATCCAACAGCAGATCCCCATCAGAACAGCAGTTTGAACACTGGCACATCACCCCAGGGTGTCCCCTTGATCAGACCAAATTACTGCACAAAAATGGCCCAAATAGCACCTTAACAGGGACAGGTAAGCCATAACTAGGTCAGATACAGTACTTATATACAAAGTAGGCCAAAACATACATATGCTAAAAGTGGACTTGATAGTTGTGCCTACTCCTAAGCTACGCCCAAATCAGTCATTGTTCTAGCACACTATACATCCCATATCCCATATAATCAACAATGATCACAGAGTATTGATGAAGAAAATTGTGGTGTTCTGCCTGCTCAGCCGGCTGAGACAGATATCATGTATCCTGGCATTGTGGATTTGACTCAGAACAGACGTCATTTTTTCACTCTTGCTTGCATTTTTCATGTCACTTTTGCCTTGTTCTGTCAACTAGTCAATGCCATGAGACATAAACTTCTCCCTAGCACACACTGCCCCAGAGATTTTTAGGTATTGTGAAATAAAAATAATCTGGCCACAAAAAAATGTTGGTGATGCCATCAAGTTGAGCCTAGATCTGGACAATGTGACTACACACAGGCGTCTGTGCCTACTGAACTGTTGGAGAGTCCTACAAGCCAGTCTCTGCTTCTTCCCATTTTTGAACATCCTCTTGGATCATGCTATCCATCACTTCACTATTTACAGGGAACTGTTGCCTGTCTGTGGTGTGTTTATGTGTAGTGTGTTTTCACAACTTGAGTGAATTCACTCTATACAATACTGATAAAAAAAGCCTGTTAAATAATAAAAAGGGGTATTACAAAGCTGAACATGGTCTTGAAATCATCATAGGAGTCACATCTGCCTTTCTGCAAATGGACTCAAAAGGATGACTCAAAGAGGTATCCAAAAATCTATTGCAGGCAAGCGAAAACTGCTGACTGGAGTTGTAGCTGGATATACAGTTTTCTACAGTATGCATCTCTCTGCAGCACCAAGCAGACTGGACTCAACTGGGTCACATCAGGGCTGGAAAAGTATGCACAGACACATTGCATATGTACATGAGCCATGCATATAGAATCTTTGGGACTAGTGTATGGAAATAAAGGATATAAAACATGGGTTTCCTTATGGTAGACTCAGTTTGCTGACTCAGTCAAGTTTGCGTTTAAATGTTTAGGTTTTGTTAAGATGCAGCACTGAAATTGTTCCCAACCTGGGATACATACTTCTTTACATTCCATAGTTGCTCTTCTTCATATGGGCATATAAAGAAGTATGTCCCCCAAGCAGGCCACTGTCTTTGGTGGTGCATCAGGCACACTCCCTAACCACCCCAAATCAGGGCCCACACAGACACTGAATCCATCTGATCCTCATGGCACCGGCTTCAGGGTCCCTCCAGACATCATACTGAGAACGCACATACTGCATAGGTAAACGCACACATGCAAACAGAAATAAGAATAAACAAGTTCATTAAAATACATGCTAGAAAAAAACTGTTATTAAGATTGAACATTCGTTTTCTCACTGCTTAAAATTACTCAGCCTGTTCTTCTTCTGAACTGTAATTCTCGACCAAAGCTAACCTTAACTCCCATTAAAGAGAAACAGAACTTAACATTTAAAACTGTGTTTTTAAATATTCCAAAATGTAACATCACATGATGTTAGAGAATGACACAAGATCACACAGAACAATTTACAACTTTAAAGCCTGAAGATTGTCAATGAAAAAGTCACATTTCTCTTTGTTTACATTAAAATTGCTTCTTTTCCCCGTATGAACAATTATTTTGAAAATGCACCAATACTCCAACAGAACTATTTCTAATGAACGTGTGTCTTGTCACAGTGTACACTGTAAAGCGGTTTCATGCACACACCCACACACATACTCACACCATGCGATTCACCTTGAGTGTCATGCTAAGAGGTTTACTCCAGTCGTGGAGTGGAAGTTGGGGGGTGGTGTGATGTGGTGTGTGTGTTTGTGTGGGCATGTGCTCGTGTGTGTGTTTGTGTGTGTGTTCAAGGGAAATGAGGAAGATGTTGCACTTACCTATACACAGATGTTGAATAGAACTCTCCTCATTCCTCCCCCTCCTCCCCTGCTTCAGCTGGTCTGATGCGCCAAAGAGAGAAGCAATAGAGCCAGAGCAGAGAAGAAAAGGACACTGGGAGGAAGAAGTGCTTTGCTCTCTCTTCTCAGTGTGTGTCCCAGGTGCTGCCTCTGCAGTCTCTCTCCCTCGCTGTCTTTAGCCATACACACACTCTCTCTAAGATCCTCATTTGAATCCTCCCTCTCCCTCTCCACTCTCCCTCTTTCTCTCACTAAAAACTTTTAGTCCGACACACAGCCTCACATCCCACTGGTCCTTTGCCACTGAGAGCAATTCGCTCCCCCTATGTGTCATTCATCTCTTTCTCTCTCACACACACAGATACTGTCCCATGAATTCTATAGGCTACCATGCTATGCAGTCTCCCTTGACTGTCCACTCCCCTCTATATGGCACATGCTCTCATAGTCGCTCTCTCTTTTCTCTCCTGCTCACACACGTCACACAGCACATTGCTCACCCTCTTACCTCTCTTTCAATCAGTCCACAGTAGTTTTACAATCCCACCCTGAGCAGACCATGGTGATGATGAGGTAAATGGTATGTGTGGTGTTACCTGTGGGTAGGTGGAAGGGAGAACTCAGCCAGAGCAAACTAAAAGGATGTCAATATACTGTGTGTGTGTGTGTTTGTGTGTGCACCCCACTGTGCAGAAGTGTCAGTCTGAAAATGTATGTCAGCATGCATCGTTTATGTGTGTGTGTGTGTGTGTGTGTGTGTGTGTGTGTGTGTTTGTGTGTCTTAAATTGCCCTTGTTGCTTGAGTAAACCCCATTCACCCCCTGTATGACCCTCTGCCCCCTCCCATTAGCCTCAGTCTCTGATCCACAAGCATTCAACCCCCAATACACACATACACACATACACACACACACACACACACACANNNGCACGCACACACACACACACACACACACACACACACACACACACACACACACTGACAAAGACCTCCCCGTCATCCTCTGCTGTGCACCCATCCCCTTGGAGATCAATACCAATTTATAGGCAAATGCACAAAGGCTGAGTCGTGCTTTTAATGAATTGAACCATTGCTAACGTAAGGCCTCTAAGGAAGACCCTGAGAGAGGAGAAAACCTATAGTGGGAGCAGGAGATGGCAAGTAAGGGTTATTGGGAGTGTGTGTGCTTGGGTGTATATCTTTTGTGTGGATCTGAATGACAGTTAACGGCTGTGTGACTGTGTTCCCCTTCCAATATTTAGCCACTTATATGAGGCCAGTTGTGTTGGACACTGGCAGGAACTCCAGCATGCATTGCAGTATAAAAAAAAAAAATCTGGGATGAAGAGAATACAAACTATACTGTTGTGTGTGTAACCAGTGACATGAGGGCTGTACACATCAGTCCTGCCCACCCAGTAATTAAACTAAAGTCTCTTCCATAAATCACACTTGTCCTCTTCAATCTCTACCTTTCCTTTCTCTCATTGCTACCCTGACTTCTCTCTCAGCAATGCAGTACACTTTGTAAATCGCCAGCTGTGGCTGGTAAACTAGATTTTTTTTGCACACGGACACAATGGAGACACACTCCAGCCCAGCTCTGCATAGACACATTACAATAGATTGAGCTACCACGCTGGCCTTCAAGGGATATAACGGTGCAGGTATTCATCCCAAATCAAGTGCATATAACTTATTTAATGCCCGTGATTAGACATCGACTCCAGTTACTTCTATCTCCTTTATGTCTATTCTGTTCACAAAGTTGCATCTGTCTTTTACATATACATGTTTGGGGAGTTCCCTCATGTATGGTCCTTTTGGTTACCAGTAACTAAATCACTATCAGAAATTCTAAATAAGGCGATTCCATATTGCCCCTTACTATGCTTGCTAAATGACAATTCTCAGATCTGTTGGGACCGTCCCATGGTTCTGACATCAGAGTGGCCTCAATTACACTAAGAAAGGAAAGTGCATCGACCCTAATGTCCAGTAGGTGGCGCCTGCTTGACACATCCCCCACAGGTTTGACAACTCCTATCTCTCTCTCTCCCCCTCTCCTCTCTTAACTAACCCACAAGTACATGTACACACACATTAGGGGTTATACAGACACACGTATAACTCTCAAGAGCGACTTCTTGGAGACTTATGGTGAATAACCTAACTATAACATTTGATACGTGTGCCCTGTGGTAAAACCCCAGCAGTGTTGTAACCATCACCGTTGTTCAAATCCCACGCGTTTCATACACTACCTTTGAGTGATGTATTCACATCCACCCTTTCTGAATGCCACATACATGATTCAGCAAAACGATTTTCGGATTTTTTGCGATTTGTGTTAGCACAAGACTTCTCCAACTCACTCAATTTTAGAGGTGGATTTCATTGTTCAATGTCGATATTCTGTTCCCGTTAGGTGGTGTTTAACGCGAGTGGCGTGCGGGCCCTTTAAATTGAGAAGCAAGAACGAACATTCTGAAGGGTGACAAAAGCATTACCCTCTTTGTGTGCTTTCGGTCTGAACGCACAGTAAGAATGAATCCTAGGCACACAAAAAGCAACTGTTAGAAAACAGAGCTAAATTCACAAAGAGCAAAAAACTCTAGAAGAACAGGAGCTGGAGTCAGTAATACCATAGAGGGCGATTAACAATCTGGCCAGGATGGAGTGAAGAACAGAGGTCCGTTTCACAAAGCAGGTTTAGTGAAAACTCTGAGTCTGTTAACCCTGAAATGAGGGAAACTCTGAGTTTTCCGTTTCACAAAGGGAGGTAACTCAAACCAGAGAAAGAGGAGTAACTCTAGCCTGTTTCACAGAGAGAGGTAACTTAAGCTTTCGGTCAGTTACCATGGTAACATACTCTTTGAAACTAACCTGGTCGGGACCAGGTTTTTCTAAGCAAACCTCGAGTTTCTCTCTGTCTCCGCCCTCTTTCAGCCACACACAGTATTTGATGTCCTCATTCATTTAGTCAGCGGGCGAGTTTTGGCGTAGTACAGTTCTGCGTCTGTTTTTTGAGGAAATTATTGCAAAAATCAGTCAGTAGTCCTACATTAGAAGTTTTATCAGGTGGCGACTATGTTCATGGCATGTCATCTTATAATGATCCCGTGGATGAAGGTGCAGCATTACTGCGCAGAGAATTAAATATTCATCGGGAGATGATTATCAGACTGCGCACAGATGTACTTGTATTCCCAGACAGTTATCTTTTTGAGCGGTACCGTTTCACGGCAGTTTATCATTTACATACACAACCTAATCCCTCCTTAAATTTCCAACATTTCTCACCGAAGTCATGCTCTCACATCCCAGCAGATATCGTGTGTTGCGCTGCGTTTTTTTGTTGTTTTTTTTGGAAATGGGAGTTTTTTATACAACGTCGGAGATGCAGAGCACCTGAGCAACTGTACGCAGAGCGCTCAGAAAACTGTTCCTCGCCCTGAAACGGCTTCTACCGATCTTCATTTCAGCTTCCCTGCCTCCGTTACAGGTGGCGGTGCTGGACCACCACCTGTTTTATGGGCATCTGCTTCTTTCTGTTGGCTGTGTTAGTTTAAATAGGCTTAATTATTTAACAGAAGTTGATATAGATGAGAAGACATTTATGTTCGTGAAAACAGCATTATGTTGGGGATAAAACAACTATTCAGTCAAACAGCCACTTAATATTTACTTTACAATGTAAAACATGATCAAACTGAGGAATCCCCATGAGATTATGCTGAGGTCTAATGTTTATATGTTTCATCTTAAGCTGCTGCCAAGTGCGCTTCTCCCCCGCGGGGTTGCACCTAAATGAAATAAATTAATAGGCTACCACTCAAGTAGTTTCCCCCTGTAATATTATTGTGATTTCAAAGGACTACATTTAAACTAACGCATTGACCCGAGCAGTGATGTTCTCCCACACCGTCTCCCTCTCTTTTGCTGCTGCAGCGGTGTTACACTTCCTTCTAAAAACGTGCGCAAACTCACCGTATGAGCGCATTAATATTTCCAATTCCAGTGGGGTGAAAACGTAGCCGCCCTCTTCCCCGTTGCCATGGTGACTCGTCGAATCGGGGCTCCATTGACGCTGTCTTTCTTAACTCCAGGTGAAACTACTCCGAGTTGATCAAACTAACTCAAATCAGCTGTTCTGGAACCGAAAACTCAGAGTTTCCTATCTCAGGGTAGATCAACTCAGAGTTCAGAGTTTGTTGAACCTGCTTTGTGAAACGGACCTCAGGAGTCGATATAATTCAGAGTTGATAGTCCCAGACGAGAACGGGGTCCAGGATCAGGCGGCGAGGGATCCAGGTCTGCTCCACAGGACTGTGACCCTCCCAGTCCACCAGATATTGGAACCCCTGGCCTTGACGCCGCACATCCAGCAGCTCTGCCATACTGTATAAGCTGGGCGGCAGTGGCATGCAGACGTTTTGAAGGGCAGGGGTGAAAATACAGCACGTTCTCGCCACTGAAGAGGGCACTTTAGCATGCCTGTTTTGGCTCCCAAGAACTTTGGTGGTTTTTATGCCATTTTTTTATGACCATTTTTGACCATGTACAATTAGTTGGAGCCGGTCCAAAAATATTTCGGGGACCGTGGGGAGATGCTGCCTATGCTGCTGCTTAAAGGAGGTAGGGAACTATTAAAATAATGCATTTCTTTCAGATATGAAGCACAGTCACTTTGTTAAGTTGTAAATAATTGTTGTATGTTATACATAAAAGCATTCATTAAAGTCAGTAAAGTGAAAGATACATTTTCCAGGCATTACATTTCAGTGATCAGTGGTGCTTAGGCAGTCAATCTTATAACTGCAGGGAGAGGCAGAAGTAATGGTGGTCCTCTGGAGGGAGGCCTTGGTCCCAACCTTAGACATCGGTATTCCTGTAAAAATAAGCCACCTGAAACCTCACAGATCGCCATCATATGACGTCCAGCTTCAGTCATTGGGCTATACTGAAAGTGAAGTGAGTAAATGACTTAATGTATTGTATGTGTCATGACTCTGGATTCATGTTCTTTGTGTCATGTTCTTGTGTCTGGTTTTGTCTTGTGGGTCCTTGTATTTTATTTCCATGTCTTTGTATCATGTCTTCTTGTGTCTTATGTTTTGATTTCCATGCCCTCATGTGTTCTTTAAGTGTCTCCTATGTTCTTCACTCTGTCTCCCTCTGTCTGTCAGTGTTCTCATCCATGTCTTCCCCTCGTTATCTCACCTGTTGGTCCACCTCACCTGTTCCTCGTCTGTTCATCAGTGTCTGTGTATTTAGTCTCTGGCTGTGTCCAAATTCAGGGGCAGCATCCTTCAAGGACCCATTCTTCGCCTCCAGCAAAGGCAGGGTCCTCCTGTAGGCAGCGTCAGCCTGTTATTAAACTGGACAGTCTATCCTTGGCAGCATTTCCTGGTTGCATCACCAGATGTTCCCGCCCCTACCCGTACGTCACTATTTATGCAGCCCAGGTCCGTGAAAGTGACAAGAAGAGTAAAGTTTGACTGTCAGATCTGTTGGAGCTGCAGGAATTCCTGATTTCCTTTTTAATCCTTCTCCATGTGGAGGAAGAGGAGAAGCGGCTCTGGTTTAACTCCGGCTGAGAGGACCATGGAGAGGTAAACCTGTTACTGAACCCACAGTAACGTTATCAATATTATCATTATTAGCTAGCTAACAGTTTGGGGTAATTAACATACCGATACATTACGTTAATGCTGACATATAAACTGCTGATCGCCACATATGGTTTTATTATTATTTTAAAGGCATTATTCCTATTTAAAGTGTTTGGTAGATAGTTTGTTTGTTGTAATTTATTATTATTATTATTATTATTATTATTATTATTATTATTATTATTATCACATTATGAAAGTATAATTAATTAATCTAATTAATCGCATTTTAATGTCATATCTGCTAAAGGTGCCCAAATAAAGAATTCGAATTATAGGACATTACAATATTGTATTGCATGACTAATCAATTGAATACACCAAGAAGAGAGGAACTTGCCGTTCAAAGGCCCAAGCAACGATGTGCTCGCCTCGCTCCCCTGAGTTGTGTCCGTGTCTGTTGTCACCCTGCTTTGACTAGCGACGAGGGCTGTAACGATACACCAAACTCACGATTCGGTTTGTATCATGACTTTTGACCCACGGTTCGATACAAACCTCGATTTTTTCTTTCTAAATTAAACATTTTATTTATGTAACATTTCAATACCTTATGTATATGATACTTGTCTGATAGTATCAGAGGTGCAGTATTGTGGAGGGCGTGTCTATCTGATGGTCTGTTAACTGCACAGATCCCTCACTCAACTTAATACAGAGAAATGTCCCACAAAACAATGTTACAGAACCAAACTAAGGGTCTGTCACCGGCAAAAAAACTTTACCTCAGCGAGTGTTTCTGATGGAAAAAAATCTCTGCGACGGTCAGCCCTCCGGACCGGGACTTCGGTGAACTTTCCCCCGGAAGACAGTCTCCGTCGGTTTTGATTGACAAGGGAGACACCGGGGAAACCGCTTGAAAACACACACGTCGTCATCATCATGACTTGTACCGTCACATCTCTTTAGGAGCCGCAGCGACCGCTTTCTGTGTGAATTACACAGTGGTTCGTCTTTACAGCAATGTTTCGCTCTGTGTGAACGAACAACGGCGGAGAATTGGCGAACGACCTCTGCGGTGTCAATGTGTTACTTACAGCTCATAGGGCTGATCTGGACTGGAAGCTGTGTCACGATTCTGCCTTCTCACAGCGCGAGACAGGTTTGTGGATCTGAGTTTCGCGATTTCAGCTTCGATACGTGTATCGTTACAGCCCTACCAGCGACGCAGGTGGGAAGTGACGAACACGTCCCGACAAGTTCCTCGGTGTTAGTGCTACAGTGACGCGCCACTGCCAAGTACCCTACGGGTCATTCAATGGGCCAAATTTAAAATGCTTGCGCATTGAATTGCCACTCAGAATCGCAGAATTAATTGCGTTAATTTATCTAATTAACTCGTTAAACTGACAGCCCTAATAATAATCTGTAAACAGTTATTTATGCAGTAATTTTGTAAATAGTTGTAAATGTTAAGATCTTAATGATAAAAGAAAACATTCAATAAACTTGTTGTTCCTGAAAAGTAGCACTTGATGCTGTTTGCTGTTATAAATTATACTTAAGCTGTAAATACTGAATGGAATAGACAACGTCTAAAAATAGAACAATATTTTATTTCATGAGTTATATAAAATGAACAATTATTAACAAATAATATAAAAAGAACCCATATATTAACTAAATAACAACAGCTATAATGTCAGGGTTGTTCTCTGGAGCAGAGAAGAGCCTTTCCATCCCTCTGCAGCCTCATGTCCTCCTTCATCCTCCTCAAAGCAAGAGAAAAGGTAAACACAAGATCACATTAACACAGCGATGCAAAGATTGACAAAAAGTGACATCAGGGCTGACAGATCAGCTATTTATTATTTATTATTATATATTATTGCCTTACTTCCATCCAGCTGGCGGAATGTTTCGCCCTGTGAACAAATGTTGTCCTGTTACGT
>CAEMYA010000352.1:392308-402842 GCA_903131615.1 Diplodus sargus
AACATTCATATCTGACTGATTTCAGCATACGAACGATCGGGTCTTGATAAATGTGGTGGCTGAATTTGATCGTCATTAACATGTTACGCCCTTAAAGGTGAAATATGGAATATGAGCTGAATGCCTCCATCTAGTGTCTCAAGATCGTAGTCGCGACAACAAAAAAGTAATTCCAGCGGTCGGGTTGCCAGGTGGAGGAGACCTATGTAAATACAGATAGCTAGCTAGAATATTCTTTATTATAGCCACTGACCGCAATAGTGAAAGTGAACCAGCAATACTGGACAGGGCAGGAGGATTGAGCCGCCTCCGTTTCTTCCGTTTACTGGGTGTGGAGGTCGATGGGTCACGATCAGTATTCTCATATCTAGGATCAACGTGATATAATGAAAATAAGTATAGCAGAGGAGTTTGACCGACAGGTAACGTTAGCTAAGTTAGCAAGCGAGTTAGCTTTCGATCCAGGAGAAAGTTCGCCATTTCCGTGTGTGTTTTGATGCCGTGGAAATCCTTTTCCTGAGTCCATCGAGCGTATGCTTCACCGATATTTACTCTGGTTTTTGCTCTTCTCCAGTCACTCAGCTGCTGGGACAGATAACGCACCGTACGCTGGGGCTCTGAAGAGCTTGCAGACTCCGCCATTTTACCCAGTGTCAGCCTAGCTGTGCCGAGCTTTGCCGAGCATTGCCGAGGTTGCGAAATTGGCAACCCGCAATGCCGGCCGCTATTTGGCGTGTACGATGTAAACAGGAAGTCATTGTTGAACCCGTCAAAATTTCTTAAATTATTTATTTCAGACTAAATATAATTTTTCAAGGAAACGCATTACTTTTAATCTGCGCCCCTCTAAACGCCCCGTGGATGTATTATTTTTTTTTAAATATAGCTTTTAATAAGCATATTACATATTAAACCTTTAAATATACCTGGTTAGGAGGCCTCGCCCACTGAGGTCAAACATTGAGAGAAGAGGCACTGGAAAGAAGATAAACTTTTCTGACATGGAGATCGGCATCCCGGCAACGCCGGCACATCAAAGGCTCCATTCACTAATGCAATGTTGTGCAGAACTGAACAGGTCAAAAATTATATGGCACACTTTCTCTGGGGTATACAGCAGAGTTCCCCCTGCTGGTCCGAGACGGAACCACCTGCCCTTCAGCACCCCGAAGCAGCTCCACTGTGACCAGTGTGCGTGTGTGGGCACTATTGAATCTGCATTCCTGCTCTGTAGCAGGTTTGCCAGCGGGGTTATTAGTAATTCCGTTAATTAGTTGTCATGTTAGGCTATTTTTATATTTTATTTTAGAAAAAAGCGGTATCAGTAAAAACGTAAAGAAATAATCAGTTTTGATCTGTTCTAAATATGTGACTGCTTATGCTTAATGACAGCTGAGGTTTGTTTAATAATTATTTTCAGTCTCAGCCAGATTTTTGCTGTGCTGCACCGCAAATCCACACACTAAGATTTGCGTACACGAGCTGAGACCTGACGTGAGATCTGATCGTAGCTTCTGCTCACGTCCAAATTGATAAATGCCGAAGTTTGCGTGGAAATGGTCGTACGCACGGTTTTCTGCCGTACGTTCGTTTGATAAATGAGGACCATTGTGTTTAGTTATGTGTTCCGTTTAAGTGCCATTGTTTCTGGGACTGCATGGTACAAATGTCTGACGTAAACATAGACATAACCGCGGTCCCTCCGCCCTCCGGCTAGACGTGAGGGGGTAAAACGTTGACACTGGACCCCCCTCTCTCCCCGGAGGGGAATACTACCCGCGGGCGCACGGTGCAGCGGCGAGGGTGAGACCAGCTGCGCTGGGAGTTTACAGTCTCCAAAAGAGCGGTGTCAGACATCGGCTACCTGTCTCCGCAGCTCCAACGGTGTTTCTGCGGTGGAGGCGCTTCCAGCTGTTGGAGGCTGGGAGGGACAGCGGGTGGTCGGGGGCCGCTGCTTGCCTGAATCGATTCAGAGGATTATCTGAATCGATATTGATTTTGGAAAAAATATATAATGCATTGATGAATTCATATTTTTAACCACTTCTATCTTCTATCCAAGCCCAGCGCCATTTGTTCTTAATGCCTTTGTTGACATCTTTAGTGTCTTCCCCTGGCTTCATGAATTTGTGGTCCATCCTGACACTACGGTGCGCGTTGCCAGAATGGAAAACCCAGATTCAACAGCACGTGGATCGACTGCTCTCTGGATCAATCTGTTTGGCCGAGGCCCGCCCCCACCGTATTTCTGATTGGCTAGTAGACCTATCGTGAGTGTGATTGAGTGAAGTTGCGCCTCTGTTAGATCCAGAGAACTGTCTGTTAGATCTCTGGGCAAACATGTTAGCTAGTTACTGCTATCACTGAACTCTACGATCGTTTACCACAGAGTGACCATGATTTCACTTTCTGACCTACTGCGTTTATTTAGTAATGAGGAGAAGAGTTTATTAAGGGTTCCCATTTACATGGTAACAGCGTCCCTCTTTTGACGCCGCGGTGGTCACTTGCTCTGAGCGTCACATATTGCCTCGGAGGGGATTGCATTGGAATCAATTAAGATCCCCCTGCGTCGAAATAAGGCGCTGAGGGGCACCTTGGGCGTCAGTGCACAATGTGAAAGGGCCCTAACCAAGTGGCAGTTTATGACGCGTCGGGAGTGAGACTGTGTTGGAAAAATTAGGCTATTTTTAATGTATAATAAAGATGCCGGCCTGCATGCAATTCTTGTCCTCACCATTGAAGCGTGGGGGCGCTATGTCTTAAACATCACTTTAAATCAGACATCGGAAACGGAAAAAAAAAAGAGACCGCGCTGGACCATTTGTGCTGGACCCGCTCAATTTCGGTGCATTTAATGCCATGTTTTGCAGTCATCACGTCTAAGGGAAATCTACTCGCAAATTTTGGATTTACAAAGAAATTGAAGACGAATGACTCTGAGGAGGCGAGTTCTTCGGCAGATACTAGCTTGAGGACCGACACCACCGCTGCACCTGCGGGAAGTGCTGCCGGTGAAAGCCTGCCAACAGCCGGGCCCGGGGTGACCATGATACAGGACGAGCCGACAGAGGCTGGAGATGGAGTTAAAGACAGCTCAGAGGCCGCCGAAGACGGTGACTCCACCTGCCTCTCTCTCCCGGCTACCTGGACCAGCCAGCAGAGGAGAGAATACCTTGCATACCTTATTATATATGTGAGTGTGATGTGAGTGGGAAGGGAGACAGACAATGCATTTTTAGACATAACAGAACTGACACAACGCACAGATGCGGTATCCATGTGGAGACAGAGTTTGCGACAAGCGGTAAGGGCTAATCTGTATAAACTGTATTATTCATTGTTAGCACTGTGTTGTATATGATGCTGCTGAGGATCGGATCGCTGGTAGGCAGCGTGTAGCGCCTGCTGATGTAATAATGTCCGCAAACGTAATAAACCACAGAGGTAATAAAAATCTGCAGCAATTAATGTAATAAACCCACAAATGTAATACATAACGTAAGGTAATAGCCGAAAACATTTCTGCCTGCGTCAGTGACTTTCCTTCTGGCGTTTGCCTCCCACAGTAATGATCTTGTCCATTTTCTTACAAATTATGCACAAGGCAGGGAGCGCAGGGCCAGCAGAAACTATTGGCAGGCCCGTCTTGGATCTAAGTTTTTTTCGCGGAGTGTCAATTGTTGTGCCTGACGCACTAACGTTGTCTGATGACACAGACTCGCCCCCGGGTGCATCTTGAAATCCAGCCAGCCATTTGGCCCTTTTCTCTGCAAAATACAAGCGCCTTTTGTCAATGAAACGCCGGTAGCAAGTCGGGTGAAACCCAGCATCCTCGGGAACATTTTCATATCCAACATCTATACAGTGTTTGAATGTCTCGGTTACTTTTTGAACTTCGCCATGACAGCGTTGTACACAGTTTCTGTAAGTATTCCACATTGGGAGAGTAAAATCATTTACCTCTTCATTTCTTACAGCCGTGAGATGCATACAGCATATTTTATGATCCTTTTTTCTGACTTTTTTAAGATGTTTAAAATGTTTTAGAGCATTTTCCTCGTCGTCGCTACTTGTTGTTGACACCGCCATCTTGGATTTGCGCAGCTACCTGATTGGTCGAATGTGAGGCACGAGACAAAAACGTTACCACTCGGAACGAAAATATTGTTCTACTAAGCAAGAAAGAGTTCCGACTTTAAACACTAATTTAAAAAAATGCTGCAGGATGTCAAGAGGAGAACTTTTTTTTCTCGGTCAAAACCAATATATCTTTTTGAAGAACTAAAAATCATTTAGTGCCCAGACATGGGAATGGGATGAAACGAAAAACAAGTTCACTTTATGGCCTGATACAGCAGCCTCTATTCGATTCAGATCATTTATTTGTCTCAGAGAGACAATTGCAGACTTGCTAAGAGTAGTACAATTAACAAGAAGTTAATGTTGGAATTTTCAAATGGCTGTATTTTTTGATATCACATCAGAATGCTCTGAAATGATTTGAGGTTCATCATAAGGTTGTTTACTATCAATCTGAAATTGGTCAGTGGAAACAGGGAGTTTTGCAACTCATTTGCCGTTGACGTGGAAACTACACCTGTACAGATGCAGATGGAGCTGTTAGAGCTGCAGTGTAACGGGACACTAAAGGCAAAATATGACACTGTGGGGCCTGCACAATTCACTTGCTTCATTCCTGAAGCAAAGGGTTCGAATCCTGTGTATGTTTGGCAGCACTTATCTGTGTGAGCAGCTGTTCTCTGTGATGAAAATTAACAAAACATCACACAGAAGTTGTCTCACTGATGAACACCTGGAGTCCATCCTGAGAATCTCCACATCACAGAACCTAACCCCAAACATAAGCGAACTTGTTGCCAAGAAAAGATGCTAAGCATCAAGCTCTGACAAACTGTCATAAGAGCAAAGAAAATTGAATGTTCTGATTTGTTCTGATTTTAACTTTTACTTAAAAGCACCATTTTTATTTATATTTTCCGATTTCTTTCCAGCATGTTCATATTTTGAATTTGTATAATTTTGACGGGAGATATTTTTATAGAGAGCAAAATATTTTAAGTTTAAGTTTACTTATTTTGGAATGATATTGTATCCTGTCTGTTTCCATTCATATATATGTTTAAAAAACTATTTAGCTTTAGTCTGTTCAATAAATGTTTATCCTGTTTAGCCCGCGACCTAAAGTGTGCTTTAAAGGAGAACTTCGGTCAATTTCAACATGCAGCTTTATTGCTCAAGCTACCCTTGACTTGCCAGTACCGAAAACGCGAACACTTTTGGTCCACTCCTTACAGGGCTCCTTTAACGGAGAGTTAGCATTGACAGCTAACAGCGTGGGGTCACGTCTTTACACTGTGTTTAAAGCATCTTAACATGCACCAAATATCACCCCTAAAGCTATGCAACTTCAGCAGACACCTTACAACACAGCACTGTAGCGTGTATGGTTCATGAATAAAAAAGTGGTTAAAACAGTGTGTTTGTGCAAGCAGCTACTTACCGGTTTGTTTACATCCCGTCTTCCCGTAGTCCAAACTAGTCAATCCGTCAAGCGATTTTCTGTTCATTACGTACATGTCCATGTTACAGCCTGTTATGAGCCATGAGCCTTACAATAGCCTGTCATGAGTCTAGTCAATGTCTAACGTTAACAGCTGAGCTAGCAGCTAACAGCTAAGGTATCGCTACTCACCTTCAAAGTTGTGGATGTAACTTGATATGTACAGTTGAAAGAGTTTTTCACGCTTGCAACCGGGTGTATGTGAAGAGTGGTCGACAATCCTGTGGACGCTGTTCGTGTCAATCTTTGGGAAGCCTTGTAGACAACAGGTGAAATATGCCATCTTGCACGATCAAAATTTTAAAAAATGCAGCGAACCGGAAATGGTCGAGCGCACACTCAAAGCGGTGGAAGTAGAACTCCTTGGTAACGAGCACGTAGCCTACTGAAAAGTAACAGAAAACAGCATCCAAACTTGGGCATACGTTTCAGATTCAGATTCAGAATACTTTATTAATCCCCGGGGGGGAAAATGTTTTTGTTCCAATGCTCCGTGCAAAGTAGAAATAGAAATACAGCATGAATGGAAACAAGTGATAAAGATGAAGATGTAAATAAAATATTAAAGTAGACATTAAATAAAATAAAATATCAAAGTAGGCAATAAAATACAAATAAATAATAAAATAAAGTATACAAACTGAAATATGTACAATATACAATGAAATGATTGTAACGTTATAAATTAAATGAGAATGGATAGTTATATTGTTTGTTTTGTTTTATAAATAGCCAATAGAGTCTGATTATCAGAGAGAGGAGTTGTACAGCTTGATGGCCACAGGCAGGAATGACTTCCTGTGGCGCTCAGTGGTGCATTTAGGAGCAATTAGTCTCTGGCTGAAGGTGCTCCTCTGTTCGACCAGAGTGTTGTGGAGAGGTTGAGAGACATGCTGAAGTATCAATCGCACCTTCGACAGCATCCTCCTGTCACTGCTGACAAAGTGTCCAGCTCCACCCCCACAACGTCACTGGCCTTCCTGATCAGTTTATTGAGTCTGTTGGCATCGGCTACTCCCAGTCTGCTGCCCCAGCACACCACAGCAAACAGAATAGCACTGGTCACCAGTAATCATCAGATGCAATAGTTGGTAAATGTAGGTATATGCTTGTTTGTGTTTAGTTCACTTACTATCTACAGCTTCTCCAGCGTTCCAGCTCAATGGTTGGCATGATATTTTCAAAATGACATTTGTGTGTGTGTGTGTGTGTGTGTCTCAGATTTCTTTGCTTAATATTCCTTAAATTTGTTTAAAGAGGTTTTCCTGGGCAGAGATGGCCTTGTTACTGATTAGAATGTGCGCTTTCTTGCTCCGGATGATAATTTTCTATTTGTGTGTCATCTTTTAAAATGACTGAAGGTATGCATGTTAACCTTTTGGGTGATGGGGTTAGAGTGTCCCTCCATCCTTCCCTCCCTCTTAAAGGCTGGAGCAGCCAGGTCAGGTGTTACAGCCTGGTTGCTCAGGACAATCCCCCCCACCTGTCAATCATTATATCATGACTTTCAATAATAATATTGAATTATATTTTGCGAACATTTTTTTGTTTTCTTTTTGAGTGCAACAATGAATAACAATGCATAAAATTGGAATGTTTGCAGTACACAAGGACAATTAACTGTGAAAGACAATTTCTCTTTTTCCTATTTTAGCATATGTCTGTAACATCAGGAATAAGTGTAACTTATTCACACATTAGTCTAATTAAAATTATTCCTCATGGTAATTGC
The DNA here is from genome assembly GCA_903131615.1 of Diplodus sargus. Taxonomy (NCBI): domain Eukaryota; kingdom Metazoa; phylum Chordata; class Actinopteri; order Spariformes; family Sparidae; genus Diplodus; species Diplodus sargus. The sequence goes on from CAEMYA010000352.1 coordinate 399,625, forward strand.
ATGAATTATTATTTAAATATATCACCCATCTCACTATGAACATGTACATCACAAATATTTTGAGAAAAATAAACAACTGTTGTGGGGCACAACATAAAGACAGTCATCATGTGTTGATAATGAAATATTATCAAAAGCCGAATGCAAACTTAATTTGGGTGATGACCCAGTATTTGAAAATAGGGTGGACTGAAACCCTGAATAATAATCCAAATTTGAGGCCTACTAGCCATTTAGTGCAGCACACATTATTGATGGCATTGGTCTAAATGCAACAAGAATATAAAAAGCATTCGTTGCTGTAGACAGTTCTTACTGTATTTCAGACAGCCCCCCATCATGTGCATAGGATTATGATGTAAATGTACAAAAAGTACAGTATTGATACTGTCTACGCTCTCTGTCACTCTAGACAAGGAAACAAGACCTGTAAAGCATGAAGTGGGGTTCGATAATGATTTGATCATTTGATAATAACTTTTCGATGCATTCTTGCACAGAATAATAATAATAATAATAATAATAATAATAATAATCTTCTCTTTGTCTAAGTGAAAGGAAAAAACAGGTGACATCAGATCTTTTCAGTACAGAGCAGTTTTGACTGCTAGTTGATATTTAAAGGTATAGATACACAGTCCTCAGTTTGCATGTACTGGTCAGGTGTAAAGACTATGAGGACAGTCTATGGATACCATTAAGTGTTTTATTGGTGTGTTTGCCAACATGATTTTTAACCTGACTAGTAAATTATCATCTCATCAATATCATCTTGCGTTTTTTTGTCGTTGTTTTGTCTTTTAGCTCTCAAGATATTAGTGTTTACAGTTTTTTATTCAACAATGGTTACTGGTTACAATGGTTACAATGTTACTTTACTGTTCTCACTTAATTTCTGTGAATAGCTGAAGAAATCTTCGTTAAAATACTGTATAATTGTGGCCTTATCATTGTCCTTTACAAATAATTGTTTCTTTTCCTAAATACATATGATCAAGTGCACTTTTATTGTGCCTTATTGGATATTTAAAGATATTTTTCTCTTTTCCTACGTAAGATTACAACTGAGGCAAAGGGTCTCCATGATGCTGTTGGTGTCGAACAGCCTCACAGAGGTCCGTTTCACAAAGCAGGTTCAACAAACTCTGAGTCTAACCCTGAACTCTGAGTTGATCTACTCTGAGATAGGAAACTCTGAGTTTTCAGTTCCAGAACAGCTGATTTGGGTTAGTTTGATCAACTCGGAGTAGTTTCACCTGGAGTTAAGCGCGTGCACCACAAGTATAGAAAGACAGCATCAATGGAGCCCCGATTCGACGAGTCACCATGGCAACGGGGAAGAGGGTGGCTACGTTTTTCACCCCACTGGAATTGGAAATATTAATGCGCTTATACGGTGAGTTTGCGCACGTTTTTAGAAGGAAGTGTAACACCGCTGCAGCAGCAAAAGAGAGGGAGACGGTGTGGGAGAACATTGCTGCTCGGGTCAATGCGTTAGTTTAAATGTAGTCCTTTGCAATCACAATAATATTACAGGGGGAAACTGCTTGAGCCTATTAATTTTATTTCATTTAAGTGCAATCCCGCGGGGGAGAAGCGCACTTGGCAGCAACTTAAGGTGAAACATAAAAACATTAGACCTCGGCATAATCTCATGGGGGTTCCTCATTTTGATCATGTTTTACATTAAGTAAATATTAAGTGGCTGTTTGACTGCATAGTTGTTTTATCCCCAACATAATGCTGTTTTCACGAACATAAATGTCTTCTCATCTATATCATATTCTGTTAAATAATTAAGCCTTAAACTAACACAGACTTCTACTCAGCCAACAGAAAGAAAGCAGATGCCCGTAAAACGGGTGGTGGCCCAGCACCGCCACCTCTAATGGAGGCAGAGGTGCTGAAAATGCAGTAATGCTGCACCTTCATCCACGGGATCATTATCAAAAGGACATGCCATGGTAGTGAAAATAGTCGCCACCTAATATAACTTCTAATGTAGGCCTACTGACTGATTTTTGCAATCATTTTCTCAAAAAACAGATGGCAGAACTGTACTACGCCAAAACTGGCCTGCTGACGGAATGAATGAGGAAATCAAATACTGTGAGTGGCTAAAAGAGGGCGGGGACAGAGAGAAACTCGAGGTTTGTTGAGAAAAACCTGGTCCCGACCAGGTTAGGTTCATAGAGTATGTTACCATGATAACTGACCGAGAGCTTAAGTTACCTCTCTCTGTGAAACAGGCTAGAGTTACCCCTCTTTCTCTGGTTTGAGTTACCTCCCTTTGTGAAATGGAAAACTGAGAGTTTCCCTCATTTCAGGGTTAACAGACTCAGAGTTTGCACTAAACCTGCTTTGTGAAACAGACCTCAGGTAACTAAATGTCCATTGAATGTTGATATTGACATCAGATCTCTTCAGTAGCAGAGCAGTGTTTGAGCAATGTTTTTCAGGGTATAGGTATAGTTTTCCATGTTTCTATGCTGGACAGGTATAGACACTCTTAAGGACTGTATTTGGACACACCCTCCATTTTTGATGAAATGGGACTCTTTATGTTTCTTTATGGTATATATTTGCAATATTAGATCCACAACAATTTCAAGAGGTCAATGTTTTATTTCTTTTATATTTTAACAAAAAACAATTCTCAACAACACAACAATCCCACTTTTTCTATTATCACTGTGTGTCGGTAGCGTATGTTAGGTAACAGACAGTAAATGTTGCATTTCAGCAACAATGTTTTGAATTGCATAATGTAATCTTGAATTCACCGTTTTTGTCAACAGAATTGTAAACATGATGTGGTTTCCTCAATGGTATCAAGCTTGGAAACCCTTTTCTGCCTTGAAATGGATTAGTGTGAAATGTAAAGGTATAAGGTAAAGAGTATATTGTCTTGATGAGTAAGTTATTTATGTATTTTTGGTTTTCAATGGACTCATCCAGTCATCCAGATGACTTAATATAACTCCTAGCCACTAAAAACCTGGTGAATACAAACATGTTAGACCCTACCACTGGGTCACTTTTCTGAGAGTCAAGTGACTTCCATTCTGCTCTGCTGTTCAAGTTTAAAGTTATTGCTGAGAGTAACTCATTCATTCCTGCGTGTGAAATTCTGATCATGTGATTTTGGGGTCAGTTTATTTTAAAATAATCTGACTGAATATATTTTATCCTATATATATATATATATATATATATAT
>CAEMYA010000352.1:402869-416708 GCA_903131615.1 Diplodus sargus
TATATATATATATATATATATGTATATATATATGTATATATGTATGATTTTCACATGCTCTTTTTTGTGTGTGCAGGTGTTAGTAATTCATGTTTACATGTCTCAAAGTTTGAGAGCAACTCACGTTTCATCTTGACAAACACATGTTAACTTGCACATAAAGAAATGATCCCAATGAACTCTATCCAGTTTGATTAACACATTTTAAATATGGGAAAGAGCATTGGCATTTGATCAATACATCGTATCGCAAAGTAATCAAAATCAGTACTAGTGGAGAAAGTCAGATTGGTGCATCCCCAGTCTTCATTACTTTGAAGTTCTAGATTTAGTCAGTGACAAATGTTTTAACCCTAAGCATGTGGGTTACCATGTGACTGGATTTTATCACTTTTGTAGCGTCTCCTGAAGATGCTCTGGAGAGGAATCCAAGAGGGAAACAGAAAAGGCAGTGGTCCCCCAAAGAAATTGCCATCGTGATGCAACATTTTAAAGGGGACATTGCCAAAGGGAAACTGGCCACCAGGACTGAATGACAGCAGTGCAAGACTGCTGAGCATCCTGCTCTGAAGAGCAGCAATCTAAAAGATTTTAAACGACATCAGATGGAATCTAGATAACAAAAAGCTCACAGTGTTGGTTCTACTGGATCTAAGCGCCGCTTTTGATACAGTAGACCATCACATTTTATTAAACAGACTCAGCCATCTGGTCGGCCTCTCTGGTACTGTCCTCAACTGGTTTTGTTCTTATCTCACAGACCGATGCTTTTATGTAAGTTTGGATACATGTTCCTCAGGAACCCATGAAATTGGATGTGGGGTTCCCCAAGGGTCAATTATAGGTCCACTACTTTTTCATCTTTATATGCTTCCTCTTGGGGACGTCATCAGGAGGCACGGCATCAGCTTCCATAGTTACACTGATGATACACAACTGTACATTGCCGTGTCTCCTGATGACACAGAGCAAGTTGATGCCCTTATTAACTGTATTGTAGACATCAAGTCATGGATGGCAGTGAATTTCCTACAGCTCAACCAGGACAAAACTGAGGTTTTAGTTATGGGTCCTGAAGGCCAGAGAGAGAAACTTTTTCCAAAACTACAAGATCTTAACATTTTAACAACTTTTATATTAAGTGTCAGCCAGGGACAATGATGTTGACTTTCATGGCAAATATTGGCACAATATGTATTGTTATTAACATATTGATTAGATTAACGTTATGACTTAGCTAACCCCTCTGAGGTCGATTGATGCGCCGGTGCATCCAAATCACGTGACCAATTTAAGATGAGGTAGCAGCGAGACAGAGCCTTTGTGAGTCTCGGTTCCGACTTTTTGTGTTTGAGCAGCCTTCAAACTAAATACCAGTTTTTAAATCGCGTTGATAGCCCAAGTAAAACCAGATTTACGATATATTATGTACGGCACGTTTTTTCGCTAACGTTGCGTCACGCTTGCTGCGCGTTTGGTGAAGCAAGAGACGGTAAAAACAGGCTTTCCTCACGAAAGTGTCCTCAAGCATAAAAAGTGTTTGCGAGAGAAAAAACACATTCCTATTGGTGGAAAAAGGCACCATACCAGCCAATCACAAAATTATATGGCAAACGACATGATTTGGTTGCTGAGGAACGGGGTGAAGATGTGGGAGGGACGGGGCAAAAGAGTGACAGCAGCAGTGTCGGTGACAGAGACAGCGATAGAGATAGCGAGTTTTGAGAGTTGAGAGATTTGTGACATTTACCGTGTTTGGAGTGTATAGTGTGTTTAGTGTGTAGTGGAGTCGTTTTTTTGCTTAATGAGTCCAAACAATGAGGAGACGTTTGAATGTGGAGCAGGCAGTGCAGCTCTTCATTCAGCTGGAGGGAGCTCAGGGATGCTTGACCCTGAGGCATTGCCTGCATTTAAATGTAAATAGTTACATATAACTTTGATACATTTGTGCATAAGTTTTTGAAATGTACAAACAATTTATATTTGCATTATAAGTAATAATAATGGTTGGTTAAGCATGTTTGTGGTTTTCACAGTAAACAAAACTAACTGTTTCCTACTCAGATTTGATATTTTTTTGTGACTTTAGGTCCATTGTGTTAATACAGTATGTCAAAATGAAAAAAATAACTGTACAGTCACACATGTGAGGTTGTGCTGAAAATAATGACACCAAACAAGGTGAGGTAAATAGTTTAATGTAATGGTAGAATCAAAAATAGTCAAAAACGGCCAATTATACCCCAGACCCCAGAGGGTTAATACAAATGTGTGATGTCCCTAACCAGAAACACAGATCTGTTGTTTCAGTGTTGGTGCACTAATGCGCCTTTGGCACTCAGATTCATGTCGGACAAAGTGTGGGTGTATCCCTTCACAAAGTAAAAATATTTGCGAGAAGTAACTCCTTTAAAAACGTTTCTGTCATTTTGCTGGTGGGTTATCATGTTTTAAAACCAGCTGTAAAACCGTCCCCGCAATTTTCTGAATGTTCATAGCTGCACACTGGACACTCAGGTTGCTTTCTCTGAAACAACTGGCTCATGAAAGGAGGGCGTGGTCGGAATAGAAAGAGGAGGGGTCAAGGATGACATGGATATATATAGTGCCCTAATTAGGGGAAATCCTAAACAGGTCGACATTCTCGTAGAGACTCGGGACTAAGTGCAAAATGATCGCCTCGCCGAGCTGAGCACCGTCGTGCGCCCGGTTTCATATCTGGTGGCGCACTTGTCGGCCTTTTAAAAATTTCCTGATGAACTTGCAGCCTTCTAAACCCCACCATCGTATTCAGCGTATTTGCCCGCTCAGTTTGATACCACTTTCGTAGCGATTGGACGACATGCAATATATACGCAATATATATAGTTGAGTCTCAATTTCAACTTCCAGATTCCAACTCCCATTCATCCTTATGGGGAAAAATCTGGAAGATGGTCATACAGGCGCAGACCCATAGAAACCTGGGAACACTTGCAGACACATCAGCAGCCCGGCCCCTAGGAAGCACACACACAGGGTTTGGGGCTTCTAGCCCCTTGCAAACGCACACAAATGCCCCTTCAAAATCCACCTTCCAAGTCCTGTTGATCCTTATGAGACCTGGCCCACCTCAACCCCAATGTATGGGACCCAAATAAAGTCTCTTCAGAAGTACTTTCCACAGACTCCAAATGGCCTATAATGTGCTCCTAAGCATCTTCTGGGGAATGCATTTTCACCTTCCAACTCCCATTCATCCTTATGGGGACCAGATTTGGAAGATGCTCACAGAGGCCTGGGACCACTTGCAGACCCATCAATGGCCCCTGGGGACCCCATACCCAAAGTTTGGGGCATGTAGCCCCTTGCAAACGCCCACAAATGCCCCTCCAAATCCAGATTCCAGATTCCCGATTACAGAAGAGAAGCTGAGCACATGGTCCTCACTCTCTTGCTGACAATCGAAAAGGTACGTCCCAGCAAACTCACGACCACAAATAATGTTTTGCAGATGTTTTATTGAATTGACGGTTGTATCTCTTTTTGTGTTTCTACATGTATCTTCAATGTTTCATCAAGTTTGTTCAAGACAATTAGCATGGTAAGCTATACTCTGCATTTCTCCGTATACTCTTAGCACTCACGTTTTCAGCCTTCACTGTTACATTAATTGCTGACTACATAATCTAATTGTTTATTGTTTTAACATTAATTATTTTCATCTCTGTAATAGAGTGGCACTTTCAAGTGGTCCCTCCCTGCCAGCGGTGGAAGAAGTCGCCAGCGTGGTCGCTATGCTGCGGGCAATACCGCCGCGCCTAGCAATGCGGTGATCCTGCACCACCGGAGGAGGGGGCGACAGCCGAGGCGGCATCATTCGTCCCACCCCCGCCACCACGTCGTCGCCTCACACGCCAGCAGGAGGAGGAGCTCCTCCGCCAGCAGGAGGGGGACGTCCTGTTGGAGGAGAAGGTAGAGGAGGAGGAGGAGGAGTTCCTGCAGGCAGACAAGGACTTCCTGCTGGCAGACAAGGTGGAGGAGGAGGACATCCTGCAGGCGGAGGTGGACGTCCTGCTGGCAGAGAAGGTGGAGGAGGAGGATATCCTGATGGCGAAGGAGAACTTCCTGCTGGCGGACGAGGAGGACCTACTGCTGGTGGAGGACCTCCTGCTGGCGGACGAGGAGGACCTACTGCTGGCGGAGGACCTCTTGCTGGCGAACGAGATGGAGGAGGAGGAGGAGGAGGACCTACTGCTGGCAGAGGACCTCCTGCTGGTAAACGAGGTGGAGGAGGAGCAAGGACGAAACTTTGATTTTTAAAGGTGGGGGGGACACAAGTATTTTTAATAAAACTCGAACTCTTTCAGTTTACTGTGTTTTCTAGTAGTTCTTCTAGTTTTCTATTGATACTTTTAAGTTTACTGTTCCCTTTTTTGGATTGACTGGTTGTAAAGCATGTAGCAAAACATTATCACCCAATCCTGTGTTTCACCTTGTTAGTCAACTTCACTCCAACTCACTACCACCAATTTTACACTTATTTTTTGGAATATAAGGTAAACAGACCTTATTTACATAGCACCACCCAGTGGTGGGCAGGTCAAACTGGCAAGAATATCACAGGTAGGGAGAAATTGAATAAAATGCCCATAATTCAGTGTAAGTAGTCAAGTAATCATTTTTATTTGAAATGAGTGTAACAGAGAACCACTGTCATTTTTAAGCAGTTATATGGAAGAAAATCCTATTTTTGATGTAAATGAAAAGTGATCAAGGGTCAATTTGACCCAAAGACCTAAGAATGGTCAAAATAATCAACTCATCCAAAGCTTCCAAACACATGTTGTCTTCGTTCATTGGCAGAGAGCACCCTTTCTTGGTGTATGTGACAAACTGCTACATTGTTCAGGCGTTTCTGCTTCATGCAGTTGCGAAGCCAGGTCTTTAACCTCCTCAGTGCGCTGAAACTCCTCTCAGCTTCAGCAGATGATGTTGGAACAACCAACAACAGCCTCACAAGGACCTCCACCTGATCAAAAAGACCTCTGACTTCAGGCAGCATGCCTCTCAGGATGTCGGCAGCTTCTGTGGTTGATATGTAGGTGTTCTTTGACTTGAACATGGCTTACTGCACATCCAACATCCTCCTGTTAATCTCTGGATACTGGTCCACAATGTCATCACTTTTTCCAGTTACAAGCACATTCTCCAACTTCTGAAGAACTTCAAGGTTTGTTTGATGAAACCGCTCTCTGAATTGCACATCTGCTGTGTCAAGCATCTTGAAGAACTCCCTTCTGAAGTAATCAACAGAAGCTGCTGGGGCATGTGCTGCAGCTTCACCAGCTAGGCTTTTCAGTGGCCTGCGGATACGAGGCATTTCAATTGGGCTGATGTCTAGCGAGGTGACCAGCTCTGTTGCACTGTCAAAGATCTGTTGGAATCTTCCCTCTGTTCTTTTCTCTTGCAGAGCTCTCTTGACATAATCTACTGCAGCCTGCATGCCTGTAACTGTGATGGTTCGCTTTTGTAATGATTTGTTGAGGCATTCCATTTCCTCAAGAACTTCCAAAGCAAGATGGAGTCCCAGCACTGTGTTTCCTTTCTGGAATCTGTCAAGGAGATCATTTGCCTTCGTAGCTGTTACGGAGCCACCGGTTGAAGCCATTTCCTCCAAACTTAGCAGCACTGCCTCATACTGTTTGAGGACTGAATGGACTGCTGCGAATCGCACAGTCCACCGTGTAGGACACAGTGGCTTCAGTGTGGTAAATGATCCATGTTCAGGTGTGGCAATGTTGTAGAAGATGGTCTTGAACTTTCCTGAATGTCCAAACAGATGCCCCAATTCATGGACACACTGCAGTGCATCACGGACGACAAATGAGGCTGCACAAGTTGCCTGTGTTATCAAATTAACACAGTGATGACCACAGTGTACGAACAGTGCCAGTGGTTGTGCTTGTGTAAGATAGGCCTGTGCACCAGCATATTTTCCGGCCATATTTGCTGCTCCATCATATGTCTGTCCCCGGAGCCCATCGAGAGACAAATTGAGATGAAGCAGCACATCTTTGACTACATTTGCTAGGTTTTGTCCAGTTGTGAGTGACACTTCATATAAACCAACAAATACCTCATGAGGAACTAGGTCGTGGTCAACATAGCGAAGACAGATTGATTCCTGTTCGGTCCCGGTAATGTCCTGTGTTCCATCAATAATGATGGAGTATTGCAACTGTGGTTGTGATCTGATTTCAGTGGCTATATCTCTGACAGTGTAGTTTGCCATTATGCTCAACATCTCATTTTGGATTTGGGGGCTTGTGTAATCCTGAGAACGTGAATTAAGCCACTCAAACAGCAGGGAGTCATCATCTGATCTCAACCTGAGTAACTGAGAAAGATTTCCTTCCTCAGATTCATTGCCTCTGAGAGCCAGGACTTGTCTGCCTAGGAATTGCACACAGCTCATGATCTTCATCAAGCATGCCCTTGCCTTTTGCTGTGATGCTGCCAATGCACTAGAAAGCTGAGAATTAATTGGATTTGCTTTTTGACAATTTGTAGTAACTGCAAGCTTATGAGACTTGCTTTTTGTATGATCTGTAAATTTCTCCACAGCCTTTTTCTAATTTCTGAACCCGAAAGAGACAAATGCTGAATCAGTGTTTTTCGCCAGTGAAGACTTGTCAAGTTGAAATGCTTTTACGCAGTAAAAGCACAGGACTCCATTCACACTATGACTGTAATGAATCCAAGGGAATTCTTTAAACCATTTTTCTTGGAAATGCAGGGTTCTGTTTGCAAGTTTTTGAACTGCTATTTCTTTTGGATTGGGCTGACATGGCTCAGTTATCTGATCTGGCCCTGCTCTTCCATCTTGTGCTCCTTTACTGCCTGAGCATCCACTGACCCCTGGCTGCTGCTGATCCAGCTAAGATAAACACAACAAAAAGGTGGAATATCTATGAGCAACTTATAATCTAATTAATTACAATAATGACTAAAAATATTGCCAAATAAACTAGTTTATGTCACTCCCTCCCTACTGTGAGTTCCTGACCCAGCTCATGAACTCACTGCTTAGTAGGGGTGTTCCAACAAGGGTACCTCACGATTCGATTCGATTCCGATTATGGGAGCTTCGATTCTTCGATTCTTCGATTATAACGATTGACGATTCGATTCGATTATTGGTGCCATGATTCTTCGATTATTGCTATTTCTAATGCTTTTTTCCATACAAGATTGATTTTGTCTTCATGTGTGGCTAAATTTGTAAATAAATAGCCTATCAATTAACTCAAAAAGCTGCCATAAGGAACAAAAGTGCATTCTTTAAAATTAAATAATTCAACTTATTCAGTCTGGAATATGGATAGGATAACTTAACAAAAAATATGCCATATTCCAAGGTAACAAATTGCATTCTTCTGAACAAAAGTGCATAATTCAACTGAACTCATGGATTAAAGCAAAAAAAATCTTTTGACAGAAATGTTTTTTCGAGCTGTAGCCAAGTCATATTCCCAATTTGTAATTTGTGAAACACGTTACAGGGCACGTTACTTGACACGTGCTAAAAGAATAAGATAAGATTTACAGCTTCACCCCACACCATGTTCTCTAATGCAGACATCAAGTTTAAATATTTGACCAACAGCGTTTTACAGGAGGATGATCTGAACAGCTGTTCTATTCACACTTAAAATGTTTTTTGTCTTTTCAATGTAACTTCAATCTAGGTAATTAAACTGTACCTTTTTTTGCCAAGGTTTTACTTTCAAATAATCAACCATCTACAGAACTTTTCAGCAAGCTATTTTTCTACTTCTTCTTATCATCATCATTAATTATTATGAATAATACTATTGTTAAAGTGAGCCTCTTATCGTTTAACAGAAAAATACATCATACAAGCAACTTTTGCAGTCTTGTCAGTCTGATGGCGAGTTATAACCTTTCTGTCATCACTAACATACTGTTAGTAATCAAAGAAGCTCTGAGGCTTTACATCTGTTCTGTATGTTATAATACAAGATTTCTGTAATGAGCTACAATCAGGCAACATTTATGATTTTGTACAGTCAAACTAACCAAAAACTTGTTATTGATCATTATAAAGTTTCAGGGCGTTCCTGTAACCATGGTAACTCACGGTGCCAGAGGGGAGGGAGAGACGCTGAATGAAGCCGTTTACACAGATACACTGCAGACAAAGTCCAGACTATAGTTGTTATTTCACACATGTAGCACCCAACAGGAGACTCTCCGTGTCAGACGAGTTCTCACGTGTTGACTAAACTCAATCGGTAACGTAGCAGCGCGACGAGTCCTTGCTAGCTAAGCAGCTAAACGTTAGCGCCGCTCCGTGTTTAGATCTCGCCCTGTGTGGGTCACTACACTGTCATTGGTCAGACAGCACACGCTGTTAACGATACCATTGGCTGTAGAGTGTGACAATCTGTCAATAAAGATCAGCCAACACTCGTAACTGCTCCGTTTGTTGTGGTTCCACTCACTAAACAGTCCGGGCGGCGCGCGCACTAAGGTTCCGGTTACGTGTTTTTTGTTCCGGTCTTGCGGCAAAGCATCGACGTTAATTAATCGATGCCAAATCGTCACGTGAGGCATCGCAATGCATCGCCACATCGATGAATTGCACCCACCTCTACTGCTTAGTCGCTACTATTTCTTTCCAATAAAATAATACATTTACACATTTAAACTGACTTTTTACTAAACCAGCCTCAATATAAAACTGTTCCTGGCCAACTTTGAAAGCTCTGATACAGATTATCAACCTAACATTTGTTACAATGCTTAATCTCATGACTAACATATGTTTATTCTTTCAACCTCACCTGTGAGCCTCCAGCCTCTCCTCCTACATCTCCTCCAGCTTCTCCTCCTCCAGCCTCTCCTCCTACATCTCCTCCAGCTTCTCCTCCTCCTACATCTCCTCCAGCTTCTCCTCCTCCAGCCTCTCCTGCTCTCCCTCCTCCAGTCTCTCCTTTTGCATCTCTACTATCTGTCACCTGACAAAAATATATTGATGCAGGACATGAACAGTGGGACAATTTGGGGTGCAACAATCTTCAATTTTGATGACACGGTTATAGAGGAAAAAACAATTATCATGAGTTTGAATGTATAAAATCACATTTGTAATCAGAGGTTTTATCCCTAAATCTTTCAATGATGGTGTTTTTTGTTGCTGCCTTTCAACAAAAAAATAATACATGAAAATAAGTGTATCTCTTTGGCATTCAATATAAGCTTTTTTAAAAGTCTTTGCATTGTTGAGGCTCTACAGTTATAATAATAATAATAATAATAACTATTATTATAGTAACACATTTTATTTGTCAGCACTTTCAATAAAACTCAAAGACACTTTACAAGAGTATTGAGAGCTTTGTAATTGATGAGGAGGATCTTGAAGTGGATATGCTGCTTTATTGGGAGCCAGTGAAGGTGTTGCTGTCAGGCCTGGACTAAAAGGAGGACTCAGATGCAGTGGAGAATCAAAATTCAACAGGCTTTTATTCTGACAATTAAGGCAGCAAGACAGAGTGACAACCAAATAGGCTATACAACCTGAATCTGACTGTCTACAAGGCAAGAAGAAAAAAAACAAACGAACAAGAAAATAAAACCACACCAACGGTGGGAACTCAACAGAAAACCGGAGAAAACTAAATCTGACTCATTTCAATCTAAAAAGGTTAAGAACAGAAAATGCTCACAAGGAGGATACAAGGCTATAAAACACTAAATAATCTAAACTAACTGTGGAAATAAAAATCGCTCCAAAAGGGAGGAAAACAAAAGACTAACTGAAAACTGTGAGCTATGCTACACTATCCAAAAAGGGTTACAAACAAAAGATCACTCTACTCGAGGCACAAAATGACAGAAACAAAAACCAAAGAATTTCTAAACTTAAACAAGACAAGGCTAGGATACTCAACAAGACAAGGCTGTGACGAAGGGCTTGGGTGATCGACAGACGAAACACTTTAGCACAGGACAAGGGGAGACGCGGACTTAAATACACAGGAGGGTAATGGGGAACAGGTGGAAACAATCAGGGATCAGGGATGAATGAATAAAACAGGAAGTACATGAGACAAAACACCCAAGACAAGACAGACCTCACGGCTGTGTGACAGTTGCAGGGTGGGTGTAACTCTGTTTACTATAGCGCAACATTGTTTTTGGACGGTAAAAACTGCAGGGGACATAAAAGGCCTATTGAAAAAGTGCAGGGGACATGTCCCCTGTGTCCCCCCCCAAAATTACATCCGTGAGGAGGAGGACCTACTGCTGGCAGAGGACCTCCTGCTGGCAAACGAGGTGGGGGAGGAGGAGGAGGAGCAGGAGGAAACACTGCACCTGTTTCTGCGGGTGGAATGACTGGGAGGACTGATTATTTTTGTTTTTTGTTGATTTGAATGTATAAGATATACATTTTAATTGTTTTTTAATTGTTTTTTATATTGTTTGTTTGGTGTTTTGTATATATGTCCATGTTGAGGACAGTAAATCAGGTGTGACTGCAACATTTATGTTTCTGTCTATTTATTATTAAAAATTAAGACACTTGGTAGCCACTTCCAAGTTTGATTCCAGATTCCAACTCGCATTCATCCTTATGGGGACAAAATCTGGAAGATGCTCACAGAGGCCTGGGACCACTTGCGGACCCATCAGCAGCCCCTAGGGACCACACACACATTGTTTGGGGCTTCTAGTCCCTTGCAAACGCCCACAAATGCCCCGTCCAAGTCTCATTCAAGATTCCAGAAGAGAAGCCGAGCACATGGAGCTCATTTTGTTGCAGACAAGCAAAAGAGATAAGTCACAGCAAACTCACGACCACAAATAATGTTTTGTAGATGTTTTATTGAATTGACGTTTATATCCCTTTTCGTGTTTTTACATGTATCTTCAATCTGTCTTCACGTTTTTTTCAAGACAGTTAACATGGCAAGTTACCCTCTACATTTCTACGTATACTATTGACACTTAAGTTTGGATCCTTAATTGTTACATTAATTGTTGACTACATCATCTTATTTTTAAAAAAAATTGTAACATTATTTTTATCTCTGTAATAGAGTGACCCTTTCAAGAAGTCCCTGCCTGCCAGTAGTGGAGGGAGGCGCCAGCGGCGTCGCAATTCGACAGGCGACAACCCCGTGCCTAGCGACGCTGCAACACCCCTGCCACCCGTCACACCCCAGCCAACAAGTCGTCGCCTCACACGCCAGCGGGAGGAAGACGTCCTGCTGGCTGACCCCAGCTTCCGCACCCTGCTGGATGAGGAAGCCAGGCGGGTGGTCAGGGGTACCAAGGTAAGTGTTATTCCATATTCCGATCTAATATATGACAACAACAAAAAAAAGCCATTCATAGTGAATGTGGAACTTATTGTTTTTTTTGTTGTTGTTTTTTAACAGAGACGTGGCGGGAGCCCCCCCCCTTGTCCCTTCTCGCAGAGGGGGCAGTTTACCGGCGGAAGAAGGGCAGCGGCCGCAGCCCCAGGGACATCTGGTGGGGTTGATGAAGGGGCGGTGGGGAAGAACGATGCGGGAACCGGACCAGAGTCGGACAGTGAGACAATCTGTTATGTGTCTCCCAGTCCCCTTTCGACTGTGGTAGGGTCCCCGGGATTGCAGGCTCGCCTGTCGCCTCCTTCATCCCTCCAGATGTCCCCGGGACCCGGCTCCGACACCGAGGAGGAAGAACTCAGCCAGTTTCTGCCTCTCCGGGATTACAGGGGGAAGGACTCGGAGGACTGATTTTTTGGTTTGTTTTTTTGAAATATAAAATGTAAAAGTTTTAATTAACTTTTATATTTTTTGTTCTGTGTTTGGTACATACGTACATGTTCGGACAATAAATCACGTTTGTCTGCAACATTGATGTTTCTGTCTATCTTTAAAAAGTAAGACAGTTGTTGAAATTTCATGAGTACTTCAGAAAAAAGAAGTACTTCAACAGGTAGATGAAAATCTGGAAGATGCCCATAGAGGCCTGGGACCACTTGGAGACCCATCAGCAGCCCTACAGGACCACACACACAAAGTTTGGAGATTCTAGCCCTTTGCAAATTCCCACAAATGCCACTTTCAAGTTTTATTCCACAATCCAGATTCTAATAACTAATTGAAATATGGAAGGGAGAAAGAGGGTAATTACCAGAGTTGGGGTGTGGGCAGGGCCTAGAAAATTTAACCAAGAGTACCTAGAAACTCCCCGTACAACATATGTCAGGTACAGAGAGATTGACAAGTGTACAATTTTTTTTGGCTCGGAATGATAAAAGGGCAGTGTCAGCCATGTTGTTTTCACATGTGGGATTGCTGAGTCAGCAAGGTAAGTAGGTCTGCAAATATTAACTGGTATGACCGATTTTCAGGCTCTCTAGGAACATTTCAGTTAGTTCTAGTGATTTATAAGGACGTTGGGATGAACTTTACAAGGTTTTTGTAAAGCTTTACGAAAGAATAAACACTTAAAAAACTTGTCTGAAGTTTCAACAGCAGCTAGCGGATGTCATTGTTAAGGGTTAGATGACAATTTGGGTTGCGGATGGTGCTAGCTTCCATATTTACATCTAAAGTTTGAGAATTTGAATTGACACCTGCATATTAACTGTGCCTAACACTTGTCACTGATTTTCTTCGTGGTTGTCAGAATTGTTCCGGCATTTGAGACAACAATGAAGAGACCACTCCCATGGGATTTTGATGAGGGCGACAGGTCCTGCAAGCCAACTCAGGCAAAGCAGTTTTCGGCAGCTGTGGGTGAGGCGGACAGTAGTGTGGAGCAAGAGGAAGTTCCGGTGGGTCCATGCCCAAGTCCCTTCTCTCTACCATCGGATGCTGGATACTATGATGAGGATGAGGATGACGTCGCTCTTCAGCTGGCACGGACGGCTGAAGACATCCTTATTCAAATTTTCGAGAGTGAAAAGGACCATGCCGAAGCCGTCGCGATAGGGAGTCCACGTTCTGTCGAGGAGGGTAAGAGGGATGAGAAAGGGCTGGTGGTGGTTAGACCGTGGAGTTACATGTCTGTCCAGCCCGTAACTGAGCACAAGGAGTCTGATGATGATCATTACTCTGATGCTGTCGAGATGTCAGGACCCCCCTCTTCTTGAGTATGACGAGGAAGAGGACTTTGTCACTGCACCGGGGACTCCTAACTGATCTCCTCAGTGTTAATAGGGATTATGTACAAAATGCATGGTGTTGAATGTTAAATGTCTGTAAGAGTAGTTGTTTGTAACTGCTGTTTGTGGTCAACCCAATTGTTCCTGAGTTATGTGTTGCATTTGTCATGCATTCAATGAACACTTCCTTGAGTCAATGCACTATGTTTCAGTTTCTGGTGTTAAGCGTTGAAGGTGGCCTTAAAAAAACACACACACAAATCACTCATTCATTTTCAGTTTACTACAGATTGATAATAGATGGACAGATTAGCCTCTTTGCCTTCCACAATTCAATCTACAACACGTTAGTGGTGTAGATTGAAATCTGGAAGCTAAAGCTAGTCTGCTGCGATCCCTGTTGCCATCTTTGCTTTCCAGATTTCAATCTACAACATGCTAGCAACGTAGATTGAAATCTGGAAGCTAAAGCTAGTCTGCTGCGATCCCTGTTGCCATCTTTGCTTTCCAGATTTCAATCTACAACATGCTAGCAAGGTAGATTTAAATCTGGAAGCTAATTAAGCTAATTAGCTTCCAGATTGGCATCTTTAGCTACCACATTTCAATCTACGCTGCTAGCATGTCGTAGATTGAAATCTTGAAACTAACAAATGATAATCTTGAAGCAA
>CAEMYA010000352.1:434439-444454 GCA_903131615.1 Diplodus sargus
TTCTATGTCCTACCTCGTTCTTTTCCTCCTCCCTTTCACTCCGACTCTCTCTCTTTCCCCTTCCCATCTCTTGTTCATCTTCTTTTGTCATTTTCCCCTTTCTCTTCCCGATCTCTACCTGTCCATGAACAATACACATGTATTTACAGCTTATCTGCTGCACTGTAATCTTTCCTTCCCCACTTTGACCTTATTCACCAGTGATGCCTGAGTGACAAGATGGATACATTCAGTTTCCCATGTTTTATAATGATATTCCAAACTGAAGTTTATATCATTATGATAATAATACAAATTGTAAAATGAAGTATTGGTCTTATCAACCAACAGACAGTTAACCTCTGAACACAGACACAAAGTTTATCAGTATCAAAAAACCCATGTGTCCCAGGAGTAAATGAAAAGTGTCTGCCACAGTACTATGTGCGCTCACTGCCACTTTACCATCTTAATATGAGAAGCAATGAAAAAGAACTTGCCTGCACCACCTGGCCCTCAACACTCATGAGGCCCTGTCTGGTGTCCCACTCACTCAGGGGAGTGTGGTGATGCAGGGTTTACCATTGCCTCTGCCTCTTTACAGAGGTCATCTGACAAGGATTTCTCAGTTGTGTGGATAAACGTGTTCTTCCGTCAACATTTATGAAATAAAGCGGTTCACCACCCGAGGCTGTAGCCCCTGATTATATGTGTTTCCTGCTTTAATTTTCGTGCCAAATTGTTCAAATAAAGTTAATTTTCTTAATGTCTGGCCATCTGATATAACTGTCAGTTTGTTGGCTTTTGTTGTTGCCGGCCAAATGGTACTTTTGGTAAAATCCCATATGATTACTTTTGGTTTGTCAATCACATTCAGGACGGCAACTGTAATGGGGGGTGGTCGGAAATGTGAATTTTACATTGTTTTGGTGAGTTCTTCTGTCAGAGCCACTCTGAGTGCCTGAGTGCCCACCTGACGAGCCAAGTGCTGGGTTTAGTGGTTTTAAACACCCATAGAAGAGAGGCATGATCCACACTGAAAAGGCGACCTTCCAACACTTCTACAATGCCCACACCACAGCCAAGGATTTTAACTCAGTGTTAGCATAATTTCTCTCGGCTGGATTCAGGCTGCAGCTGTCAGGTTTTGGTTTAAAGGGGAAAACTCAGGATTAAGGAGGTGGACCCAAACGCAGTTAAACAGGAGGCAAGATCAGGGGAAAAACAAAAAGTGAGCTTTATTAAAAGCTGAGTACAAAAACCAAAAGCAGATAAAATGGGGACAAAAGGCAAAGTAGCAACCAAGAACAAGACAAAGTACAAACCAAATAGCAAAGTTCAAATCAAATCCAAAAACACAAACCAGAGACAGGAGCAGGCAGGGGCTGACAAAACCATACAGAAGACAAACAATGACCAGACAAGGAGTGAAGGAAACACACAGACTAAATACACAGACACTGATTAACCAACGAGGAACAGGTGAGGAGAGAGAGGAGGGAGGAGGCCAGGTGTGGTAACGAATGGGAGGAGCACAGAGGAGGAAACCAGGAGGTAACAAGGCTGACAGACAGAGGGAGACAGAGGGCAGACTACAGGAAAATTGCAAAAGGAGCATTGAAGTTTGGTTGACCTACGACAGGTGGATTCACCAGATGTTCTTTAAGTGTATCACAAGCAGTTTGGCATACAGGTGACCAAATGAACCCTGCTCCTTTTTTCTTTAATTCATTGACTGGCTCAGCAATCTGCGAGAAGTTGTGAACAAACCGATGATACCACCCTGCCATGCCCAGGAACCTCTGTAAGGCTTTCAGGTGGGTGGGGACTGGGAAGTTGTGCACAACATCAGTCATGTCTGGATCGACATGAACTCTAGTGGCAGACACAAAAATCTCAGAGATGTTCTGCATAGCTTATGCTTCATATTCACAGAGAGCCCAGCACTTTTGAGTTGTCAAGGACAGCTTGGACATCATATAAATGTTGCTCCCAAGACTGAGAGAAAATGATGATGTCGTCCAAGTAGACAAAACAGATGACACCTTTTAATTCTCCTAGCGCTCTCTCCATTTGCCTCTGGAATGTTACGGGGGCATTCTACAGTCTAAACAGCATGACTTTAAAGGCCCCCACACACCGCACAGACTCAAATCAACAGCCAACTGCCTGTATCCGACCACTCTGTAGCCTCTCGTCTGACCTGTTCGGCAGAAAAGTTGCATTGAACACACCGCTTCGACGTGCTGCCAGCTTCACAGAAGCGTACACGTTCCGTTCTTGCGCGACATCCAATAAGCGGCTGGCGCTACATGAAATGACGGAACAGAGTCCATAGAAAAACAAAGCACACACAGTATTCCGCCCCTCCCACACATCACGCTAATTCGCTAGCACAACGCCAATCAGAATGGTCAAACAGCAAGCACACAACCAATCAGAGAGTCCAATAGCTCAGACGGCACATGCTGAATTGGAGCAGACAACGTCGGCGCTGCTCCGAAAGCTTCCAACGCAGCTGAACACACCAAACAGATTTGTTCCCGACCTCGTCCGAGTCTCCACCAATGCGTCAGACGGCCAACGGTTGGGCCAGTGTGTTCCTGCCTTAAAGGGATAGTTCAGGTTTTTTGAAGTGGGGTCATATAAAGTACATATCTATAGTAGATCTGTTTCCTACCGTAATCAACGATCAGCGCAGCCTCAGTTTGGAGGAGTAGAGAGCCGCTCTAGCCAGACGCTCAGCTTTTTTGCAGTGAATTGGGTCCAGAGAAAAAGCGAGATAAACCACCTAAAACAAGGTTCACCTTAAAAAATCTATAACAGTTCAAGTGTACGTTGTAAAGGGAAAATTCACACCGCTTTACATCGCCGTCAGACCGGCCTTTCTTTTGGCACTACATTTTCTCAACCGTAGAACCTCCGTATCCCTACGCATTAGCACAACTGGGCAACAGGTGATCTGCGAGCTGCGAAATACAGTGCGAGGCCCAGCTGCTGGACGAGAGGTTTACTTTCAATAAAAACGAAACTTAACTCTCCGTATCCCTTCGCATTAGCGCAATAACGTTATTATTTGTATCAACCGGTGGTGGCACGGTAAAAAAAAAAAAAAAACGTGTTAACTTTGGTAGTGTGGCCTTTTTCTTTTTAGTTTCTTCCCGCTTTTTCCTCTTTTTAGACCCGCTTGGCTCATTTTACCAGAACTCAGACTCAGTGGTGGTTTTAGACCAGTTTTAATACAACAGGGGCACTGGCCTTATGGTTTATGCCACCATCTAGTGTCTCAAGATCGTAGTCGCGACAACAAAAAAGTAATTCCAGCGGTCGGGTTGAAGAATATTCTTTATTATAGCCACTGACCGCAATGATGAAAGTGAACCAGCAATACTGGACAGGGCAGGAGGATTGAGCCGCCTTCGTTTCCTCCGTTTACTGGGTGTGGAGGTCTCTGGGTCACGATCAGTATTCTCATATCTAGGATCAACGTGATATAATGAAAATAAGTATAGCAGAGGAGTTTGACCGACAGGTAACATTAGCTAAGTTAGCAAGCGAGTTAGCTTACCGATCCAGGAGAAAGTTCGCCATTTCCGTGTGTGTTTTGATGCCGTGGAAATCCTTTACCTGAGTCCATCGAGCGTATGCTTCACCGATATTTACTCTGGTTTTTGCTCTTCTCCAGTCACTCAGCTGCTGGGACAGATAACGCACCGTTCGCTGGGGCTCTGAAGAGCTTGCAGACTCCGCCATTTTACCCAGCGTCAGCCTAGCTGTGCCGAGCTTTGCCGAGCATTGCCAAGGTTGCGAAATTGGCAACCCGCAATGCCGGCCGCTATTTGGCTGGTACAATGTAAACAGGACGTCATTGTCGAACCCGTCAAAATTTCTTAAATTATTTATTTCAGACTAAATATAATTTTTCAAGGAAACACATTACTTTTAATCTGCGCCCCTCTAAACGCCCCGTGGATGTATTATTTTTGAAAAAATATAGCTTTTAATAAGCATATTACATATTCAACCTTTAAATACAAAATGTAACTAGTGGTTGTGCTGGAGGTCCAGCAGTCTGTTGTTAAAATAACAGCAGGAGCAGTCTTGATTTTCTCTTTGAGGTCTGCTCTTACTTTGTCGGACAGATTAGGCAGCAACCTGTTAGAAATCGTGCCTGTGCTTGGAGGGACATATGATGGGTCCAGAGTCTGTGTGTATTCCCTGAATCCCTTGTCATCCACAATTGAAAATGGCTGAAAGTCTGTTGCAATCATTTTGATAAGTGGCTGAATCGGCCTTCTCACAAATGCCCCCATTGTGGATTGTGTTGGCTGCTTTCTTACAGCTTGTGATGTTGTAGCTGTGCTGGCAGATGCTGTTGAAGATGTAGTTGCAGCTGTCTCTGTTGTTGTTGTTGTTGTTGTTGTTGTCGTCATTGCTGCTGCTGCTACTTCTTGTGTGTCTTCAAGCAGTGCAGTGAGGTGCTTTGTTTTTACGTGCCTCCTTAAGTTGGATGTGTTCCTCCATGAATTGAAATCAGGTTTTTGCAGTGCTTGCATTTAGCCTGAGTGTTGTTCTCCTGGTCAAAGTGCATCCGCACATTGCTCTTCTTTCTGGTTCTCATGTTCAGTAACTTCTTACTCCTTGATACACTTTCACTTCTCTTGTCACTTCTCTATGAGGTGTTTACAAGAGAATCTTGGAATTGGGGCCTGGGAACTACCCCCTTACCTCCCAATCAGATAGGCCTGTCGTTTGGATAAGAGTTCACAACCCGGTCTCACAGGAAATCGTGAAATCGTCACGTTAATTAATCTATTGTTTCGTGCGTGCCAGCACGATTTCCTCATTTTTTTCGTGCTCCTCAGAAAAAATTTCAAACTAATGCATTTCAATTGGAAGTTAATTTTGTGCGTACAAACACAGTCAAATGCCACAGTGCACATAAGGGGTTTGATTTTAATAATTTCTGAACCTGAATACAACATTTTAATCATCAGAGATTTCTCGTATATAATATTACATATCATATATTTAACCCGGTCTTTTTTTTCGTTTTTTTAATGTTACGTAAAGCCTGTACATTTAAGAATCCAGTGATATTCCGCATCATATCGTCCCATATTTATGATCTAATGCTTTTATTCCTCTCATTTGCTGCAGGATTCAGGCATTTTATGATTAGAAAACTCTTTTGGTTATTTTATTTTGTAGGAAAAGGCAAGAAACAGATATATCTGTTTGTTTATTTGTTTGTCTGTATCTGTCTGTATTGCAATGGACAACAGATATACCGTTGACCCCCAGAATCCCAAATACAAAGAGGGGAGGCGCATGGCTGTTGAACTGAAGCATAATCAGATTCTCGCTGAAGCCAGGGTTAGTGTTTACATCATACTTTACTTGACCATACATGTGGGTGACAAATTATATCCCTTACTGAATGTGTGTAGAAATGAGTGCAGAAGATTTTTTTTACAGTTTCATGAAATAAGGCAGTTGAGTATTCTACATCCAATCATGCTCTGTGGCATGTTTAGAAATGATGAAAAAGGCCCAGATGATGCTGACTCTATATCAGCAGTGAATACTATCTGCACTTGGAGCTATGTAGAAAACTTCAGTAAACAAATGAAGAACTTGAGGCCACAGGCAGACTGTTCATGACTGTAGTGCATTAGTGAAATATGTAATGCAAAACATTGGAGAGCAAGTTTTCCAATGTAACTGTCCTTAACTACAGATGGCGATATTATGGTAAGGGTGGGATAGTGTATAAATCCCTCGATTCAGTAGAGGTTGGGGTTTGCTTTAATTTGTCATCTGTGTTTGCTTCTAGTACCTTTAACCACATCAGTTTGACAAGACTTTTATCAACTCATAGGAAGCAGCTCAGATGAGGAAACGGACATGCTCTGGAAGAGACTCTCCGTCAAAGTCTAAGAGGGAAAGGCAAGGACAAGGCAAGCCCAGGGGGAGGCATGAGCCTCAGCTACAGGTTGTTCATGTAAATTGTTGATGTATCGAAAAGTGGATAAGTTTTTTCAGTAGCATTGCAGTTAATTACATTACCAAGTATTTCATGTGAATATAGTTTGTCTGATTATATCAATTGTTAATTAGTATGTAGGTAGAAAAAACATTGCAGCCCTAATGCTACCCTAATCCATTCTTATTCTTCTATGTGCTTATTAACAGGTGCATAGCCTCCAACTGAGTGCTCCCTGTCATCCAGTGTGGGAGATCTGCCTACTTTACCCTCAGCAAGTCCTCTGGCAAAATGAATGATGAATGAATTTAACTTTAAATGTAATCTTCACATCTCCATGTATAATTGAATATAAGATAGACATTGAAACAAACCTTAAACTGTAAAGACAATGTATTACATAGATAAAGAACACTAATGATTAGAGCCAGTTCCATGGTGATGGAAAGGCTCTCTGCTATTTTGGCATCATGTCATTCTGATGAGCCTCAAAGAAGCTCAGCATCATCCTGGTCTTTCAGTTAGCAGAACTCCTCGGAGCGCTGGAAAGAGTCAAGACCATACAACCTCCAGTGCCTCATAGAGAAAGAGGCTGTTGGTCATCCTTTGTGTTGCCTCTGCAATGAGCCTGCTGTCATTCGATTGGTATTCTTAAATACTAAACTTATTTCATGATGGGTTTTTTTTTAGAATTAGTGGTCAGTGTGTAAGTATGTTTTCTTTTGTGCTGGTAGAAAATATGAAAAGCTCAGAAGCATCCCACAGGAATGTGGAAAAATGATTTAGGGGGGTAAGGGGCTAAACCCTGAGACACATATCCCAAATAAATAAAACGTTGTATCTCACCTAATTCAGAATATCCTAACTTGAATGTATAGTACCTATCACTATTCCCATGAAATATTTTTTTATAATCATTATAATTATAATATAAAGCCTTTCCCTTCTAGGTGCAGAGATTGTCTTCCCAAGGAGTGGTTCTGTGGTGACTGTGATGTACTGCATCACAAAAAGCAGTCACTCCACAACAGGGAATCCATTATTGATGGGTTTTTTGTTAAAGCTATTCCTCCAACTACACACATCATGAAACAGGAGGATGGATATTGCATCCATGACCAAGGTATGTCTCAATCTAAGCCTAATTTTTTCCATATGTATTTCTAGCTTGTTTCAAATAATGTAATGCAGTGGTTTCTTGTTTTTGTCAGCATGCATTTTGCCAGCTGTGAAGGCACCATGCTGTTCTTGTGAGGGCACAAACATCATCATATCACCAGGGAAACCAGTGATTTTAATTACCATCAATGGTAAGAACAATTCACTACACTAACCAGATTATGTGTACTAAATATGTGGTTGGTATGTATTCATGATGTTGTTTATTTGCATTATGTTCCAAGGGCGTTATGACTTACATCAGCCACTATATTTGTGTGGAGCACAAACACAACACTTAGAGTTTCCGTACTCTTCATTTGAGGAAAACCAACTTTGCTGTGGTGCTGAATTCACCTGCCCAGCCTGCACACCTGAAATGTTGGCTGTTTCTGCAGATGGAAACAGGAAGTTGTATCGCTTTGGCCAAAGTGGAAGGTGCTCTTTTTTCCAGTGTTTTTATTGATTAATTTACATTCCTGTGTGATTAATGCATCTGTCTATTTGTCTTTCTTCTTCAGCAGTGATGACCCTGCCTTTTTTGAGGGGCTCTTTGTGGCAAAAGACAGTGAAGTGTGACAAAATAGCTTTATTGCTGAAATATTACAGAAATTAAATGTAGAGAAACAATGACCTATATAGCAGACCCAATTGCATTTATTTTATTTATATTTGTTGTGTATGTCATAGAGACATGGAAAAGGACTCCCAGTAGACAGCAGCAAGGGAGAGTTCAAGTAGGGCTTCCGAATTGGATGAAGGGGGGATGGAGGTTGCTGTATGCCGCCATGGCTTCCTTTTGAAAGCTCTTAATGTACAGGGGGGAGATATTTGCTTACCCCCTCTACCTTCAAAAAGAGCTGATGCCGGCCAAGCCTCAATTCTTTGCCATGGATGTGGCTTGCAAATATTGGCCCTACTTCGAGAAAGCTGCCAGTGTCCTTCCTGCCCTGCAGGAGCTGACAAAATTGAAGCCGTTCCACAGTGTTATGCATGCAAGAGCTCATGCAACTAAGTGTGAGCAATTTTAACATTTTTGTGTCATATGTGCATTTGTAACGTTTACAAGCACAGTAGTAACATACAAGGTCATGAGCAACTATGGTATGTAGCCTTTTGCATTAAGATCAAGTGGAGTGGTAGGAACCAGGAAGGAGCAGGGACAACTGCTGGTAAGGAGGTGGAGCAAGTTAACAGCTACCCATCTCGTTGTTCCCTGACAACAAAATATATATCAAAAGCAGGTACTTAATCAGTTTACCATATTCTTGCACCTTTTTTTAGATTGCATTTCATAAACTCATTATTTGTTTTCAACAGCATGTGTGGACATGCTAACACTGCATGCGTTGGGGTGGAACCACAAACAAAGCGCCTCTCTACACCAAGCACTTTCCACTAGTTATGTAAAGGTAAGTCTGTATTTGGGGTTTTGTTGTGTCATGTATTGACACATTTGTTGTTCACTTGGCTTGTTAATCCTTAAGGGCTTTAACCTGATTATTGTATAACACCATTTATCAGACATGTCAAAGACTC
Source organism: Diplodus sargus (assembly GCA_903131615.1). Lineage (NCBI taxonomy): Eukaryota > Metazoa > Chordata > Actinopteri > Spariformes > Sparidae > Diplodus > Diplodus sargus. The sequence continues at coordinate 443,102 of CAEMYA010000352.1, forward strand.
CTGGACGAGACTGCAAGGCTAGCTGAGCTAATAACAGAGCTACATTGCTCGGATGATGAAATGACATCACAGTGGATCTCTGAGGTGATTGAATGGGCAGCTGCAAGTAAGCAAGACCAGATAACAGAAATCAGTACAGAGAGTGCACATTGCATGTTTTACAACCAAGTTGTATTAAAATGGATTTTATATGCAGACCAAAACAAGCTTTTAAATTTAAAGTCCTGTGTTCTGTTATATTGAATTTACTGTAACTTTTATTTCTATAGAGACACCAAACGCACCTCAGACCACTAGTGTCAGGCAACGGAAACAAACCCTCTACCGTCAGAATGATATAACAATAAAACAAGTTCATAAAATCAATCTACTGTATTTAATAGTAGCCGTTTTTAGACAGAGCACCAAGCCGCCAATTTGCCCGTCCTTTTGGCGGCTCGGTCCGCGGTTTTAGACAGAGGCCGGCAAGTTGGGGGTCTGTTGTGGTCCGCCGATTTTTCTTGCCGGGCCCGTGGGTGAGGTGTCAATGACCTGCACTGTTGTGCGACCCACAACCGAAGAGTTTTAAAACCAGAAAAAACAGCTGATCACAGCAGTCAGTCCATCATTTCATCCGCGGACATTAAGATGAACAACTGGACAGCCGCTGAGATCCAGGAGATGCAGCGTCTCCTGGATCTCAGCAGCTGTTTAGTTGTGTTAGCTTGTTGTTGTGTCGGCTAGCAAGAACGGTTACTACTTTCAAACTAACAGCCCCCCGCTAAGAACCTAGTTCTAAACTCCAGTGGGGTGCAATGTAAAGCTCTTATTTTGAAGACAAATTTATGTCACTGTTCACAGCCCAACTTGGAGCTTCACGTCACGTCACATGTTTACGCCTACCTCAGAAGCGGCTTTTGGAAAAGGAGGAATATTACGCCTCGGTTTTAGAAAGACAGGCCGGCACATTGCCGCCCTTACCTTGGAGCAAATGTGCCGCCTTTTCTATCTAAAAAGGGCTAGTGTTAACATTCCAACAAATGCATGTACTTGCAATTCATGAATTCTAACTCTCCATTATTTAAACTGCCATTTATATTATGATAATCTAGATAGTGTTCTTGCTCTTAATGTCCTTTCAGACAGCAGCAAGTTTCACCACCGCCTTTGAAGGAAGCTGGTAGAAGACAAAAAACTGCTTCTTCAGGAGATGCAGTGGTACAATGGACTAGTACCAGACTCTGCAGCAATTGATGTGGCTGCTGTGGAGAACACATTTACTGGAGAGAGCACTGTGTCCTCTCTGTGGCCATAGGAGGTTCATGGCAGTGGTATATCAGTTTTGTAAAGCTTCATAAGAATTAATTTTGAGTT
>CAEMYA010000352.1:480825-501339 GCA_903131615.1 Diplodus sargus
GCCACGGCCTCGACTTCTGCAAACAACAAAATCTGGACTTTGGTGCAAAACACTTTTGTGGGGGAGAGTTGAAGAAGTTGGTCGCGCGTTATGTTGTAGAGGAAATGCTGCAAAAGCTAGGGTCTATAATCCTGGAGAGCTAGCAAGATATGAAAGTGGCACCGCCTCTAAGCCCCCCCCATCCCGTCAGTGCTCCGTCCAAAGCCACGCCCCCACAAACTTGAACGCGCATCTGGCAGTGGGACTCAGCAGGGAGAAGGAGTGTGCTGAATATTTCCGGTATCAGTGAAACGTGACGTGTTCACACGTGTAGGAGGGAGGGACAGAGGGGGCGTAGGCAGAACGAGACATGAAGGCATCTCATTGTTTTTTTCTATTCGGGCCAAATAGCACGGATTGTCAGCTTTTTCTCAGTCCTGCAGCTGCCACAGAGGTCTGATTATTTTCGTTCCTTTTTCCGTGTACATAATGTATTGACTACTCTCAGGATAGAAGGACCATTTCACCCAGTATAACAAAATGTGTTTCTGAACAACATTACAGACCCTAGCTTTAAACACGGTTGACTCGCCCTCGTTTTGTGCCATAATGGACATGATTCCACTACTATCAATGCCGTGCTGCCTAGCAGAACATGTTTTTCTTCCTACCTAGAGAAGGACAGAAATCTGAAGGCTGCACTGAATGTTTATGAGGAGGGGGGGTTCGGCACCTGCTAAATGTTTTAATAAAGTAACTTGTAATCAAACTTAGTTACTTTTATAAACAAGTAATCAGTAAAGTAACTCAGTTACTTATGAAAGGAGTAGTCAATAATCAGTAATCAGATTACTTTTTGAAGGTAACTGTGGCAACACTGCATCTGGAGTAGTGATGCCGACAGTTCTGCAGGGGAAGCTGAGGAAGACAAGCAAGGTGCCAAATCTTGCCCAATGAAGCAGCATCCTGGAATTACCAAAGATAAAGTGGCTTGACCCTTAGCAAAAAAGTAGTTTATTCAAGTGTACAACAAGTATACTTATTTTATACTAAAACTGAGGCAGTAAACTTGAAGTGTACTTTTTATATACTACATTTTATATACTTAAGAAAGGTATAGTGAAGTATACTTGGCTTATACTGAAAAGTATAAAGAATAGTCTAAAACTAAGTACATTACAGTTTTTCTTGATTGTTTACACACAAAAATTGGTACTTGAGACACAATGACCACAACATGTAACTCATGCACCAACCCCCTGAACCAATTCTGCGAAACTACAAGCACAATCCCTGCTTTAGACTCAAATTGCAGTTTTGAAACACACTTTTTTCGAAACACTACACACAATTCTCTGCATTTGGCATAATTTTCATAAAGAAAATCTCTTGTTTTCACAAGGAACACACTGTCATTCAAAATTCTAAAGTCATTTGCCCTACTATGCACACTGACTCATCACATGGGCAAACACCTGTCACACAGTTTTACAATTAGCAATCAGAGCTTTTGCATAAAAGGCCAACAGGTGAGCTCTTCTGTTTTGGAGCAATGGATGCCAACATTGGAAACAGAGGCAGAGCCAGAGCCAGAGGAGTGAGAGTAAGAGGAGGAGGACGGGGAGGACGGGGAGGACGAGGACGCGGATGAGGAAGGCCAAGGACCGTAATCTCTGATGAGATCAGAGCCACTTTGGTTGACCATGTGGTCAACCATGGTCTAACAATGAGGGAGGCTGGGCAAAGAGTACAGCCAAATGTGAGCAGGTACACTGTAGCATCCATCATCCGGACTTTCCGAAATGAGAATAGGTAAGAAATTTACTCCCACTAGAAAATTGCAGTACTGCATATCAATACAGTACTCAATGAGTACAGTAGTACAGTATTGCCTTTGGACTGTTCTGTTGACTGTAAAAATAAAGTATGTTTCAAGTATTTGGGAAATGTATTCCTACTTTGTATTCCTACACAGTATTTACAGTATTTTATTATTTGTATTGCAGAACTGAAAGATTACCAACACAAGGTGGTCGGGAACGTCTTCTGTCTCCTGAACAGGAAACTGAAATCCTGAACATGGTCCTAGAAAATAACGCCATAACATTACGGCAAATACAAAGAAAAATAATAGAAAACAATGAGATATTTCAAAATATTGATAGTGTAAGCTTATCAACACTGGACCGTGTCTTGCACAGAAATAATCTGAGGATGAAGCAGGTCTACAGGGTGCCATTTGAACGCAATTCAGAAAGAGTCAAAGAATTGCGATATAACTATGTGCAAGTGAGTCCTATACAATCCCACAATTGATGCATACTCTCAACACTATACAAAATATACATATTTCAGTATTGTAATCCTAATGATTGTGCTTTACAATTGTGACCACTCCATGTCTATTTCTGATATTGTCATGTGTGTTTCAGAGAGTCCTTGAGCTAGAGGTGGCTGCAGTGGAGCACCAGTTCATCTTCATTGATGAGGCTGGATTCAACCTCACGAAGAGACGAAGGAGGTGAAGGAATGTCATCGGCCAGCGTGCCATTGTGGAAGTTCCTGGGCAGCGTGGAGGGAACATCACAATGTGTGCAGCCATTACCCACCACGCGTCATCCATCACCATGCTACTCTTGGTCCCTACAACACCGCCCATCTGATCACATTCCTGGACCCCCTACACAACATACTCATTCCACCAGATCAGATAGACGGCCCAGAGCAGCTCAGGTATGTTGTCATTTGGGACAATGTAAGTTTCCACCGGGCTGCTCTGGGTTCACTGCCCACCCATGCTTCTTTGATGTCTATCTCCCTCTATATTCTCCATTCCTCAATCCAATTGAGGAATTTTTTTCTGCTTGGAGATGGAAAGTGTATGACAGAAATCCACAAATGCATATACCCCTTCTGCAAGCGATGGAAGAAGCATGTGGAGATATAGCAGTCGATGCTCTTCATGGCTGGATTCGCCATGCTAGACGATATTTCCCCAGATGCTTGGCCAGGGAAAACATTGCTTGTGAGGTGGATGAGGAGCTGTGGCCAGACAGAAACAGAAGAGAGGATGCAGCATAGTTTTGTTTTGTTTGTTTTGTTTTGTTTTTCACAGTTACTGAGTAAATTCCTCTGTTTTGTATGTAGAACACTGTATGGGGGGGGAATAAAATATATTTGTTACCGAGTATTTGTGTGTCCTGAGTATAAAAACAATATTCTCAAATATTTTATAGCACACTCATGTATAAGTTTAACACTGAACTAAAAAAAAAAGGCCTAAGTCATTGATCAATGAAGAAGAAGTGTTTTCCATTCATCATAGTGTTTTACATTGAGCACATCTGTGTTCAACTGTTTCTTATAAATGTCTTTTCATTTGATGGTTTGTGTGTGCCATTTGAAAACAAAATGCCATTTTGAGAAGAAATAACATTGTTTTGAATGTAAAGTTTCATTTTGCAGGAGAATTGAGGGTTTTTGCCCATTGTGTGTGTGATTTTTGATTTGTGTGTAGGGTTCTGAGAGTAAGAGGTATGCTTTCAGAAAATGTGTGTAAACAATCGGGAAAAACTGTAATTATGGGTGAAAAAAAATCGTTTTTGGTCAACTTTTTAAAACATACTGCTGACAAAGAAAGCAGATATTGCTGCTAGTAGAGAGAAAAAAGAAAAGAGAGAGAAACAGAAATGAGGAGAGAAAAGAAAGGCGAGGCAAGCCAGTGTGCCTGCATTTAGGAGGACAATAAAACACTGTAACATTTATGTAGGTAAACTCTTAGAGTGAAGGTAGTGGATCTTTTAGTCTCACATATCATCCCAGTTTATTTACATGATCAAGTAAAATACAAATGTCACTGTCTTGCTGAACTGTAACAAGCACTGATGACGCTTCACGTTCATATTAGTGTGACTAAGTATAATGTAGTGTCCTCTCTATAGCTGAGCCAGAGAGCAGGAGCTGGCAGTGCGGTCCAGGCCACCCAGAGTGATGAATAAACCTGGAACGTCAAACAAGCAGAAATGTAGGATAAATATTTCAAACCCCGGTAAGATGGAAGAGAAGGGATGCTAAACAGAATGGGACAGTGTGTGACATCTATCAAACTGGAGTCAGTGTATGAAGTGACATTGACTATTGAACACACACACACACACACACACACACACACACACACACACACACACACACAGGTGTATATTAACAGTTGCATGTATATAGCACATTTATCCAGGGATTCACACACATATTCACACTGATGACGGATGCTGGAATGACCATGGACAGCAATTTTGCTGTTCATGGTATGGTCAGCACTGGACAGAGAGTCCAGCCTCTCGCATTGATGATCAGCTTATGTTGCTCTGATTTCATTTGTAAGTTGTTGTCTTCTTTGGCCATGACCTCCTCTACCAGCTCTACCTCTCACTCTTCCTCCCCCTCTCATTCTCACCCTCCTTCCTCCTCTTCCTCTCACCTGTGGTCTTTTAGTGCTTACTTCCTGATTTAAGTAGTCACGGTAACAATTGTTTGGCAGGTGGCACATATAGTGGCCAATGAGCTCATTATTATTTATTTTAAATGGCAAACGTGACTGTATGTCAGATTGTTGTGTCTTATGCAGAGAGCTGTGTTGAGTGCATTTAAATTGTGCCATTTTGAATTGCAAAAATGTGTGTAAAGCAGAAAATGTGTTTAAAGTTTTGGAGACTTGAGAAGAGGTTTTGCTCTCTGTGTGTCAGTTTAAATATTTGTGCTATGCATGTCATTTTAGTGTGTTAGCAACTGGAAAAAACACCAACTGGGAGTGCCTCGACCAGGAGTTGCACAGTCACAACTGCTTCTTCAGGTTTCATCTGCCACACATGTGGATCCATGCTGATCACTACTACCTCTGTGTGTACCATCCCCCTCCAAAAAAGGAACAAAAAATGCAACAAACTCAAAGCTGAACTTCTCGCTTCACACGACTCTCTTCCACTATTCTGCCACCAGATGGTATTCCAAAAGCCACAAACTTTGCTGCTTCCATACCCTATCACAGATTCCTGCACATGTGCTTCTTCTGTGGCTCTGGCCACTGTCGACCTGCTCTCTCCACAACCCAACCAACATGACTAACCACATCCGCTTCATTGCTCATTAAGATCCTAGTACTGAAACATGCACTCGACTGAAATTCGATTACATTAATCTTCCCATTTAACAACTTCTCCTTACCTACATTCCTGCTACACAAACGACAACCTTCTAGGTCTGGAACTTTGCCATGCACATAATACTTCAAGGTTGGTCATACTTTCCTCACTGTCACCGGATCCCTTTTGTCAAAGTTGCCCTCAACAGCTGCTCAAAAGCTGAAACATGTCTCTGGAAACACCTTTTTGTAGACTGGAATGGCATCACCTTCTTCTACGAAAGCCACCTGTCTAACCCACACAACATTTGGCTCTTCACAGATGCTGCCCCTTTTGCCAGTTTTGGGGGGTTATACAGCCAGTGGTGGTTGTAGGGATGTAACGGTTATACCGGTGTCACGGTAAAGCATGGTAAAATTCCCGATGGTGAAGGTTACTGTTTAAGTTTTAATTACCATGGTATAACCACGGTTTGGAAAACTTGCGAGATACTTTATCCAAGTCTCCTTATGCAGACGCAGCGTGCAACATGCACTTGTTATGTAGTGAAGAAGACATGGCGGAGGGATGACGTGACAGTAGCGGCCCTCAAGGCATTTTTCCGCCTTCAAAGAGAACCAAATCTGCAGTCTGGGCGTATTTTGGTTATTATAAGAAATGCTCAGGGACAGCTGGTCGAGGATGGCAGCCCTATCTGCAGGAGCTGCAAGAAGAAAGTTGTTGTGATGGGCAGCAACACATCCAATTTATGCAACCATCACCCTCAACTGTTCAGCAAATGCAAGGTAAGCTTTTGACCATGACTGCATATTGTATGTATTATTTATTCACAAATGTATCACACTTTTATTTTTATGTCTTTTAAAAATATATGGTCTGTGAACCAAATGTTATTGACTAACATGAAATCTTTAATGAAATTAACTTCAAGTGCTTTGTAATGAACCCATTTAAAAAGCTATCTCTATTGGTCATTTCCTCTGTAGAGATTTGTGTGATGCAACCTACTCCACTTCTTTAGTGTTAATACAGTCCGTCAGGACTGTACACACATGCACACGGACAGACTGGCAGACAAAAAGGCAGACACACAGATACAGGCTTATCTTTTATTTGATTTGTTTGTTTTTGTATGAGTAGTTTATAATAAGCAGGTGTTGTTGCGGGACTGTGTGAACCTTGCTGTTGTATTGACACTGACTTCCTGTTTCCTGTGTGCGTTTGCCTCCTTGACATGACGCCTACAAGCTTCCTTCCCTGGATTATTGCGTGGCTCTGCTGATAAAAACATAATGGTGATTTTCTCTCTTAGTCTTTTTTCATCTAACATCGCTTCTTGGTCACAGCCTGTCTCTATTTTTAGTTATGTGCACTCGCACACCATCACCAATGGAATGGTTTGAAATTGATGGCTTTGTGAACATAGACTATGGTCATATTTATTTCAATCAAGCTAATAGTATAAATAATGGTTTTAAGATTAACAATGCTAGCTATTCTTCTCTCAAATTCCTCTTCCTCTTGATACTCAGTAGACAGATTGCTTGGACTTGAATGAAGTGAGTGTGCTCGAGTAGAGGGAGCATTAGAAGGAGGGTAACAGTGAGAGCCTTTGACCTGATTTATGCCCTGTTTCTTGACCACGGCCTTCATGTAACACCCTACAATTCCAGTTTCCCTGTCCCCTGCAAAGTTTGAGGAATAATTGTCACTCAATATGACCTCAAAGCCTTAGATCCTAAAAATGCACAGATGGCTTCAATTTGTTGTTAGCATTAATTTAAACTATCTTATTGTTGAGTTACAAATCAAACACCTTTAATTGTCATGGGAATCAAAACTTGAAACATAACTTGGAACAAATAACCCTACATATCCCTGACTACAGAAAAATGCTGTTTACTCTCTCACTCACCCTTCTCACCCTGCTGTGGCCCCATCTGCTGTCAACAGTGCAATTCAACCTGGGAGGAGCCAATGATCGATAGGCCCTGGCTCTGAGTTAAACCAATCAAACTGCACAAAAAAGTGACACTGAAGAAGGTGCTGGGAATAGCTAGTCAGTGTTCATGGGCTCCTGCCAATCTGACAGAAAGCAGAGCTCCCCGATCAGAGAAAAAAGCAATTAGGCAATTATACCATCTAGTCCTATAAGGATCCCACATAGCACTGTTTTCTTAGCCTCCTCATGAGGCGATAAGAGACAGATCCATGCAGGAACCTGTGTAGGGTGGGAGGAAGGGGAGTGGAGAGGTATAAAGAGAATGGGAAAGTGAGAAATACAGTTCAGAGAGGGGACAGAAGGAGATAGCCAAGAAGTCAGGATCTTCAGGGAAAAGGATCAGTTAAAAAAGAGGTTGTATGATGAAGACCCAATTAATATTTGTATTCTCCAACAATTAGCAATGACTGCCACTGAAATGTTTTAACTTTGAGCTACCATTACCTTGGTGTTCACATTGACATCAGACTGGACTGGAGGTACAACACGGAGGGTGTATACTGGAAGGAGAGAGCAGACTCTAAGAAGTATGTGTAGCAAGATGTTGAATATCTTTTATCAGTCTGTTGTTACCGGTGCAATTTTCTTTGCAGCTATCTGTTGCGGGAGCAGCATCGGGGCTAGCAACACCAAGAGACTCAACTCAAATCATTTAGGAAGGCTGGTTCTCTGATGGGGAAGTTGTGTATAGAAGGATGCTGCACAAACACCTCACATCCTCTCTATGACCTGCTGATCAGGTAGCTCAAGGGTCCTACAACTGTGTAAAGGACCTTTATTTCAAGTCTTTACTCACCACTGCCATATTACTTTACAATGACTCTTTACAATCCTTGTTTTTACACATTTTAGATTTATATTCATATATTATTCTATCTCCTGTATCTGTCCTCTTTTCATTTCACAGAATGGTAGGTGTATGTATGTATGTATATATTTGTAAATATTGTGTTATTTTTAACATTCTGTTTTTTATATTGTGTGTTATTGTGAGTTGTGTAATTTCATGAGAATTGCTACTGCAACAGTACAGTTTCCCTTGTGGAAATCTATTAACTGTGTAGTGTGACTATTTGAACAAAAATGAAGTGCAACCCAAGCTTAGAAGCTTGACTGTTTAGCGTAAGCTTTGACTCTCACTCTTACTCGATTAACTAATGATAGGTTAATGGGAAAATAATGTAAACAGAAACATATGAGTTTTCTCATTCACTTAAGGAATAAGAAGGAACTGAAGGACCTGGGTAATTTAGTCCTTCATTTGTGTTAACTTGAGTGCCAATTAAGTTTGTTGGCCTGCTTAAATGTTAGAGCTCATGACAAAACAGACCAACAGCACCTCTGGATGTAAAATGAAATCAACTCCTACCACATCTGTGGCAGTCCCTCTGATGTTTCCTTGTGAATCAGCACAGCAATGCTTAGCAGCATAAAAGAAAACACATATACAAGTACAAAAGGAGACTGTTGGGCCTTAGCGGACGTATATGTTCTACTGACTGCCATTCTTGTTGTTACTGTTCTTTATTAGAATGGTTACAGCAGACTCAGATGATGCTCAGACCACAGATGTTGTGGTTCATGGATGACACTACAGCAGTTTGAATGGATTGCTCCTGTCCTACTAGAGCAGCTTGTTGATCCTGTTGAATTCTTGCACACACGGCTTTAAAAACATCTTTGATCTTTGATGGTCTTTGGTTAGCTCAATGTGAAACTTTAGTTCATCCCACTGATTGAATATGTGCAAACAGCAGTTTGCACATATGGATGGAAAGCCATGGATGGAAAGCCATTCCTGAGGGTTATATAAAAGCTGCCACCGAAAGTTCTGTTTAGCAAGAACGCTAACAAGAATAATACTACTGATGAGGTAGTAAGGAACCGTTCAAATGTAACACAAGCCCTTCAGGACCAACACAATAAACCAGCATACAATGAAAGTGCAACAATGAAAACAAACCAACAACAAAAATATCACTTTAAAGGAACCATATAGAACTATATAACATGATCACACCACTTTATGATGATTATCAGTATCATCAGTCTTTTGTTTTAAACAGATCTTCCCTAAGCCCCTCCTCAAAACTTCTGCTTCCTTGCTGTTGTGGAAGCAAAGTCATCACTTATGTCAGCATAGGAGAGCTGCTTGCCAATCTCACAATTTATGCTGATTATGTCAAGACCTTAGACCTTAGGTAGGTCTTGATGAGTTACAGCTTTGAGAAGCTCCTCTGTGCTGAGGCCACAGTCACAGGAAGAGTGCAGGCGATTCGTAGGGCAATCCACAGATTAGGATGCAGTTGCTTCAAATGTTTTTTGTGGATGAAAGGGAGAAGTTGTAGTGCAGTCATGTCATCAGATGGCAAGGCTGGCAAGTTGCATATTTCCACAGCCAGCTTCTTTTAATCAATGTCACCTTCATCTCCAGTGCTTAATGTGCTGCAGAGGTTGTCACACTGGTTGCACAATTCCATAGCATCCTTTTTTTTTTTTATTAAGCAGCACTCCAAATCTGGCTCTCACTTCACCCAGTGTTTCAAACCTATCCTTTAAAGATCCAATGGCGGTGTCAACAACCACACTGAAGAATGCAGTTTCTAGCTTCCTCATGACATCTGCAATAGGATCTTCTTGCCCCTGTCCTGGTCCGCGCCTCCAAAATATTTCAGAATTGCTCCTGCAAAGACAAAACTCCTCAGGTTACCAAGCAAAAATAAATCCTAAGCAAATATTATGAATGAGATATGTTACACTAATGCAGAAATTCATAATTTGTTTTTAAATAAAACATTGCAATATACTGTACAGTGTCCTGTTAAAGCAGTTCCCCCTTTAGGAAACACCATTAACTAAGGTGAAAGGAGAAGTATAATGCAGATGTTTGCATTTTTGTAGTGCAGTGTTCGCTGTAGATTTATATAGCACATTTGAAAAAATATATTGGCTGTGTTACCATATTGTTATAGGCTACCATGCGAGCCACCAATTAAAGCTTGACGAGCCGCATGTGGCTCTCGAGCCACGCAATGAGTATACTGCTTTAAAGCATACACCCAATTTCAAAGTTGTCACGTTTAAGCAGTTTTCGACACATTGTACTTGTTAGAATAATAAAGCCAAGATAAAGGACTGATGAGCACTATGTGATACTGAAGGAATATTCCTGTGTATATTTCACAGGGTAGTACAATTGGACTACTTGTGCCTAACTGATGATATGGTCTTAACCTATATTCTGTGGGCAGAACTAATGGTCATAGTTTCATTTCAATGTACCTTCTTTTGTATTAGATTATTTTGAATAAAACAAAGTAATACGTCAAAAACATAACTAAACTGTAGGAAATGTTGGCAAATTTGTTCAAATTATATTGTCACAATAAATATTCTAATAAATGTGGTAAAGAAAGACACAACTAACTCAGCAGAGTTAACCATAATCTACTCAGAGCAATAATCCACTGCCACAATATCCTATAATAATCCACAGTAGGCCTAATATGTATTAGTGTTGTTTAGCACACTTCACATTAGAGACCTATAAACTGAGGACACACTAAAATAATCCTAGTGTTACGTGGCAAATATTGAACAGCAGAGGAGGTCTATGATGGAACAGCAGCTCCCACTGGACGAGGATACAGCAGAGATGACAGACATCTGCCTAACAACCCTAACCCTAACCCTCCCTCCCAAATGTAATGCCAACGAGTTGAACCTGCTATAATTCACCTAAACGGGCGTCACTTATGTCAATCAGTCTGATGGCATGTGACATATACATTTTATTTTAGCCCTTTCCTAAAGCAACTTAAGCTCGCTAAATATTCGTCATTAGCTCCCCCCTCCACCCACATCATGAAAAAACCTTACCTTTATCCTGTAAGCCTTTTTCTTCATCTCGTTTTTATTTTTTCTGAAACAGATGAATAGGTTCGCTTTGAAATCATGCAGTAAATGACCAGCGCAACTTGCCTCGCCTCTCCCTGCTAAGTAGTACTGGCGGTCATAGCAATGTGGAATGGTAGAGAGCAGATCTGACCAGCGGGCCAAGGGCCAGGTACTTTTCACACCTTTTCCGTCAGGTCACACCTCAGATATTGAGACCGGACTTGAAACTTGAGGGGGCACCCTAGTGGTGCGGGGGCCCTGTGCACCCGCATAATCCGCATATAGCAAGAAACGGCTCTGCAAACTAGCATTTAATGTATATATGATGGGCTGTCAGTTTAACGCGTTAATTAGATTAATTAATTACACTGCAAATTAACGCGTTATAAAAATTAACGCAATTAATGCTAGTCTACGTGGCAGTGGCACATCACTTCCCACCTGCGTTGCTAGTAGGGCTGTAATGATGCACGTATGGAAGCTGAAATCGCGACAGTCAGATCCATGAACCTGTCTCGCGCTGTGAGAAGGCAGAATCGCGACATAACTTCCAGTCCAGATCAGCCCTATGAGCTGTAAGTAACACCACATTAACACCGCAGCAGTCGTTCGCCAATTCTCCGCCGTTGTTTGTTCACACAGAGCGAAACACCGCTGTAAAGAGACGTGACGGTACACGTCATGATGATGACGTGTGTGTGTTTTCAAGGGGTTTCCCCGGTGTCTCCCCTGTCACTCAAAACCGATGGAGACTGTCTTCCGGGATAAAGTTCACTGAAGTCTCGGTCTGGAGGGTTGACCGTCGCAGAGATTTTTTTTCACCAGAAACACTCGGTGAGGTAAAGTTTTTTTTGCCGGTGACAGACGCATGGCAGAAATGTGACGAGGAGTCTGTAGGATGGGCGGGAGGAAGGAGGCTTCTCCACGTACAGCTGTGGTATTTTTAACTTGTTGCCAAAGACAGTTACAGTTACTACGTTACCTTCGTTTGGTTCTGTAACGTTGCTTTGTGGACATTTCTCTGTATTAAGTTGAGTGAGGGATCTGTGCAGTTAACAGACCATCAGATAGACACGCCCTCCACAATACTGCACCTCTGATACTATCAGACATATTGAAATGTTACATAAATAAAATGTTTAATTGAAAAGAAAAAAAAAATCGAGGTTTGTATCCAACTGTGAGTCAAAAGTCGTGATACAAACCGAATCGTGAGTTTGGTGTATCGTTACAGCCCTCGTCGCTAGTCAAAGCAGAGTGACAACAGACATAAACGTGACTCAGGGGAGCGAGGCGAGCACATCGCTGCTAGGGCCTTTGAACGGCAAGTTCTTCTCTTCTTAGTGTATTCAGTTGATTAGTCTCGCAATACAATTTTGTAATGTCCTAGAATTCGAATTCTTTATTTGGGTGCCTTTAGCAGATATGAGATTAAAATGTGATTAATTAGATTAATTGATTACAAATCCTGTAATTAATTAGATTAATTTCTTTAATCGCCTGACAGCCCTAGTATATATATATCTCTATATGTATATAGAGAAAACGCTGGGCCATACTTTTAACTATACTGAATGACTGAAAGTTAATAACTTGCTGTTAATGTGCTCCTCTGATAATTTTCTATGTTCTTCTAGGAAGCATAATTCTCTTCCGACTTTAAATAGATTTTAGCCACCAATCCAGTTTGGCCTTAGCTTTTCACGCCTAAATTATTCCAGATTTTTCATATATTCTTGGTACTATTCAAAGTTCTCAAAGCCAGCAATGCACATTTAGAATCAGCTCTTCAAAAACCTTGCAGGGTTATTTATTTATTATTCACAGTGGCATTCACAACCACAAGGTCTTCAGGACTTGCCTTTTCTAGTTTACTTTGTAATTATATTTCTGGCTGCATTTATGTGGGCATTAAACTTGAATAGCTTTGGACATGGCAAGATTTTCCTCACTCAAATCAAGGGTGTAAGGACGGAGGAAGTCGTCCAGTGTACAGATTGTTAAGCTCACTGAGGCAATGTGATTGTGATTTCAGGCTATATGAATAAACTGATTTGATTTAGTTTAATTTCAAAATATTGTTATAGAACTAGATCCAGTAAAATATGAACAATCCTGTATAAGCTACCTTGAGACACCCCCCTGCCTCCCCCATGATTTCCACGTATGGCAGGCTGTAAACTTAATAAACCAGTATCAAAATGTCCACAATCCACAAAATTAGATTTGGTGAATATTGTTTTGTTTCTGCTGACTTTGATTGAAGACTGTTTCATGATGAGCTCACTAGAAAATTTAGCTTGTCTTGGTTCTGTATAAGAGAGAAAATTGATTCATATAGTCTTATTTTCTGTTTAAGGAGTAAAGAAAACAGATGTAAGAATTAAATATTTTAAACTAAAAATTCTGGCTGTATCTTGTAACAGAAAAGCATGTAGGCCGCCTGTCTCATTGTTCGAACAAATTAATATGGAAGCATGACATGGTATTAGAAATTGTAATAGGCCTCAAATTTTGCATCATTTGCAACTGTCAAATATTTTTATGTTTTTGGTTTATATTTTGTAGTTTATATTTAATTTCTCTTATGTGGCTTGGCTTGGCACACTGAGTCTCATTGCCTGTGTACAATCGAAACAAAGATGGCTGAAACACAGGCCAATGGATTTTCTTATTGCTAAATAGTCTCTATAAATAAAAGGAATTAATAGTCAAATCTTGGCATTGAACAGCCAAATCTAATTTGATTTACAAAATTATTAGTCGGGTACAGACAGGGTATAGTTTAAGTAGGCGAGTCCTCAGCAAGCATGGAGGCTAACCTTCGTTCGGGAAGTCAGTGATGTCAAGCTCCTGCTTACTCTTTTCACAGCAGAGTATCATAGTTAAGCTGCCAAAGCTGCTGGCATCTGATATTGGAAAGCACTTGAAGTCTAAGCAGGTCAGTGTCTGTCAAATTCCACTTTCCTAAGGTCTTGTCAGAGGCAGAGATGATGTAAGTCAGCAGTAGCCAATAGTCTTCATTGACATTAGTGAGCATACTAACAAGGAAAAATGATGGCATACAGTCAGTATGCTGCCTTTTAGAGTCACACAGTAGCCAAGTCCTGATTGGCTGGCTGCATGCAGATTGTTAATGTGTAAATATGTCTGTGTGACTGGAGGAGAGGTATAGCCATACAGTCCATTAGAGTGCTGAGCCTGTGTAAAATAAGACTGCACGTTTTTCTTGGCTCGTCACATAGGCACTACATAACAGGAACGGGAACTCTCCATTTTCATATGGCTGATACTGTCATTTATGACAAACTTTAATCCAACCGAGCGCCTTAAACATAATAACATTGCATATTGCGCATGAGTAAGAACAATGAATAAGATTTATCATAAGGGCACAATGTATATGTTAGCCCTCTGATCCGAGTGCAGAGTCAGGGTGGTGTGGATGCTGCGTCACAGGATCCAACCTGCAGCTGGCAATGGACCAACCAGAAACAGATCTCTTTCACTGTAGTGAGGAGCAAGAGACCTGGGTGGTCTGACATTTTTCTCACTCATTCTCTCCTTGTATATATGTATTTTCCTCTACCTGCTGTTCATTGCTCCTATAAAACTCTTATAGTTGTCTTCATTAACCTGCATGCTGTCTATTTAGCCATTCTTTCAAGCATACTGATAAAAGTAATAAAAGTCCTTAAATCTTTAAAGCGATCACCCCATTTTTTTTGCCACACTCCACTCTTTGTTTCAGAGCTAGTTATTCTGTTTTAGTATGCCATTGAGAGATACATAAGGTTTTCTGAAACTGTTTCAATTCTAATAAACAAAATGTCAAGTGAGAGGGAAAGCAGAAAATGCACAGATCACTTTAAAAGCACATCAAAGGCTAGAGGAAAGGAAGACATAAGGATGGGAAATGTGGCTGGATCTGGATGAGGACACACATACACACAAACACACACACACACACACACACACACACACACACACACACACACACACACACGCTCAAATAAGGGTCAATGCAATGAGCATGTGAAATGCTATCCAGAAATAATTTAAGTGAGTTCAATGAGTTTATTGTCAGTTCAAGCAATTTAGAAGCATGTAATGATAATCAAACATACCAAAAGAGAAGAAAATACATGTGCAGATAATGTAGAGAACAAATGGAGTTGTAAAAGAAAATTTGCTTCGTAAAAAAAATGGTTCAAGGGTTAATGTATTTGTCGGTCTTCATCACAGGTTTGCACATCAAAATTAAGTTGTAGTCGTTTTACGCTGCACAAGAAAAACCATCCTTTGGATGGAACTTTGAGGATGAATTGAGGAGTGTTGTTGGAGGTTTGATAAGCTGTAATGATCATTTTATTTTCCCATTCATTTTTTCTCTAGCTGAAACCAAAAATAGGCTTAAATTAGCAATGATTTGATGAAAGGTTGCACTTACAGCAGAAGAGTTTGACTGAATACCGTCCAGCTTCTTCCACTAGTGTAGAAGTGAAGGGGCCAGATGGATTTCTCCAAATTCCTAGAACATTACTTTAATGTGAAGACTGGGTGAATAGTGCCTTTAAGGTGCATAAGGACACATCGGGAAGGATGGACACACTCAGTCACACTTGTCATGAAACTGCAGCTGTTATTGCCATTGAAGGTGGGTAAAGTATACTAATGACAGCTTGAACAGTTTGTTGGTTGTGCCTCTTTTGGCTGAACAAAGTGCCCATCTTTGCCAGTTTATGAGGTAAGTCACACCTCACTAAATTTTGTGCAGTATAACAGCTTTGCTTTTATTGTTTACACTATCACTGTTAAAAGTTCATGTTAATGTTTGATGATTGTTACAAGTGTTATGCCGTGTTCAGATC
Source organism: Diplodus sargus (assembly GCA_903131615.1). Classification (NCBI taxonomy): domain Eukaryota; kingdom Metazoa; phylum Chordata; class Actinopteri; order Spariformes; family Sparidae; genus Diplodus; species Diplodus sargus. The sequence continues at coordinate 496,713 of CAEMYA010000352.1, forward strand.
AAATGCAAAGAAAATGTTCATATTGGGTTACTTATGTGAGTTTGATCGCACGGTTATACATTTTTAACTATGTCTACTGTGCGGCACGCAGCTGGGTTAATTTCACCATCTGGAGCTGCATCTGGATGACTGCAGCTTCCAGTGCTACCTGAGGCTGACTAGTGCCCAGTTCCAGTGTTGGGGAAGCTACTTTGCAAGTGTAGTGTGTAAAACTACTTGTAATTCAGCCTGGCAGTAGTTTGCACAAATTACATTTCTACCCCTGGAGAAATGTAGTTTGTAAAACTACTGCTAAAAAAAGTAGCTTTAGCAACTACTTATAACTTATAACAACTACTATACTCATTATACTCATTTAATTCAGCGTTAAATAAATCAAAATATATATGAAACAAAATATAAAAGCCTACAAAATAATCACATGCCAGGAGAAATATGCCTCTCAGCTCAAGTTTTATCTTTTAAAGAACAAAAGCTGAAATTTTTGGTCAACATCACAGGAACTTCAGACTAACACTTAGGCACTAGAACTAAATGCCAGGGCAGAATTGCTTGTTGACACGACACATGGTTTTTATCAGACAGCCGGTTCCTTTTAGCACTAAAAACATCTTTACCAACACTAAAAAGCAGCTCACATGCTGCATGTGCTGGGACACCAGTGTTGAACTTCACAAACACTTTGGACATTTTGGTTAGAGATTTGAAAGCATTTGTGGAGACTCATCTTGTGATTTCTTTGAAGTCGAAATTGTTATTGTTCACATGTGAACACGTAGGTCGTGTCTGTAGATGCATCTATATCCAAAATATACATGCTCAAATATGGCCATGGTTGGGCTGGCGTGTTCAGGGGCGCATCAGGGGTAGCAGGAGGGTTGTCCATGACATGCTTGTGCCATATGAGCACTGCCTTCCTTGGCACAAAGACCCACCCACTCTGTGAAGCATTTGAGTGCTGTCAGGGCAAGCCAATCAAAGGAAGTGTTGACTTAACATGTCATGATGTGTTTCATGCTTTTTTTCATAGAAAAATACAATAAAATGTATACTATATAGGTCTTTTTTTGATAAAAAAATATTTCATGTTTTTGGCCAAAATTGTAGTTTGTAAATTGAGTAGTTAAACTACAAAAAATGACCCAAAAAGCAGTTGAAATACTTGACGCAACACAAAATATATGAATGTAGTTTAACTACCAACAAGTTACAGCAAACTGTAGTTGAGCTATGTAGTTCAACTACATGTTGTTTAAGTCTCCCCAACACTGCCCAGTTCTCAGCTGCGGAGTCTGTCCATTTGTCTCTACTGAGTGGCAGTTTATTTGTTGGTGTTTTAAAATCAATAAATAGTAACTATAATAGTAAGTGACCAGCAAGTAGATGAAGACTGAATTAGTCCATCTTAAAAAATCGGTATGAACCCAAAACAGAGAGCTTTCTCTGGGATCTAACTGCAAAAATTGATCAAAAGGATGCCAAAATAACAACGTCATGATGCAGCCTTGTTCAAAGCCTGAAATCATACTTGGTCAGGTCTGTGGGCCAACTAACAATGAAACAACTTTTAAAATGCTTGGTCCTTGAGTAGAGTTCGGATAAATTGGAGCTATGTTGTGCTGAAACATATTTCCAAAATTTGTTTTATGTTCTCTTTCACTACTCTCCAAGGCAGTTCCTTATTTGTCCTGTCTCGGTATATAAACAATTACTGAAAATGTTTGCATGTTAACTTTTGCTTTTGTTCAAATGGTATCAATAAAGTTCAAATTTATCTCAATATTTAGGGAGCCAAGCCCGAGGGGCCGAGGGAACACGTATGCAAGCAGACGCGTTTCCTAGGACCAGCAGTGCTAGGTGCTGTAACTGTTTCTCAATTGTTTCTCCTGAGAAACAGGTGCAGAAAATCTCAACTTGGGCTCCCTGTTAGTTTCAAAGGAGATCTCATCAAGCTCTCAATGAAGTTTCAGAATGTCTCCCCAGTGCTGGAAAGGAGCAAGGTTTAAGCGGTAAAGTCTCAAGTCTCACCTATTGCTCCTAAGGAATTTTAGGAGAAACAAATGAGAAATGTTTGACTGAAAGGAGAACTCTCACTGAACTCCCTTACGGCTCCATAGCCATAAAGGAGCAAGCTTTGAGCAGTAAAATTTTCCTCTGGGTAGGCCATTCCAGCACAGGAACCACAGGGGAGATGATGAAGCCACGCCCACCAAGATGTGCGCCCAGCCCTCAACCCCCGCTTTTCCCATCCTCTCCAAATCTTCTACCAATTTGCATAAACTTAACGTTAAATTGTGGCGTGGTCTTGTTAGTAGACAGTCAGTCAAATTTGTTTCCAACTCTAACACCACTTAGATGTGATAAGATCACAGGTCATTTGACAAAAGTGTCGGTGATTGGTGTCTGATGCTACCACCCAAAATGTGTGCTATTTGAAATGCATTAAATGTATATGAAATTAAGGCAAAAAATGTGTTTAGAAAAAAATTTAATTTGTGGAAAAAATTTCATATCAGTGTCATATCTATATCAATAGACTCAGTCAAAACTTGTGTTTTCTGAAGATGATGCCTGGGACTGTTGCATCCTTGTTAGCGATGTGTGCAATAATGAAAGTTTTTGTGTGTGGGGACTAGTGTGGTCAGTCAGTGTAGTCTGAGACTTTCAACATGGCTGCTGCTTGGTTCAATGGTGTGCGACTTCGCATTTGTTTGGACTGCAATGATACCATTAATAAATTATTTCATAAATGCTTTGCAAATTCCACGAGCATTGTCCACCGGAGCACCACAGTCACGTGCGCACCAGAACCACGACATACCTTTTGCTGGCGGTTCGGTCCCGTTCTGTTCTGTGCATTTAAACTGACTGTTGTGGATTAATGAGACTAAACGAGTCTGGACCAAGTCTGTTCAGGTCTGAGGAGATCTGGAGACGCACGGACAACAAAGTGGAATCGAAATCTGGGGATGTTCGTGTGTAGCTAGCTGCTAAATCAAATCAAATCAAATCAAATCAATTTTATTTATACAGCCCAAAATCACAATCACATTGCCTTAGTGGGCAGCCGCTATCCCACACGGCCCATCTCCCGAGGCGATGGAACGGACCCACCGGCACGTCCAAAACCGGACTTAGGGTAAATAATGTCCGCCACGCTTTTTCGCAAACATTGCCGTCACGTTAGCTTTGTGTCTGGTGCAGGAAGAAATGGTAAAAATGGGCTTTTGTCACGAAAGTGTCCAAGCAGCAAGTTTGGTTGCTGAGGAACAGGAAGTTGTGTGAGGGACGGCGGCGGTGATACAGACAGCGACAGAGAGTTTTGAGAGTTTAGAGATTTGTGACATATAGCGTGTTTGGAGTGTATAGTTAGTGTGTAATGTAGTGTTTGGTGTAGTGTGTTTAGTGTGTAGTGTAGTCGTTTTTTTTGTGTTATGAGTCAAAACAAGGAGGAGATGGCTGAATTGCGGAGCAGGCAGGAATGAGCTGAGGAGCCTGAGGCATTGCCTGCATTTTAATGTAAATAGTTACATGTAACTTTGCTAAATTTGTGCATAAGTTTTAGAAATTTACAAACAACAATTTATATTTGCATTATAACTAATGTAATTGGTTTATTAAACTGTTTGTGGTTTTCACAGTAAAAAGTCGAATTTTTTACTACTCTGATTTAATGTTATTTTGTGATTTTAGGTCCATAGTGTTAATATAATATGGCCATCCATGAAAAAGCTACTTAACCTCCTACTTTTGTATAGGAATACATGCTTCCTCTGGCAATGCACTAGTTTTATTAATGGCCACAAGGTAGAGCTGTTGGTACAATGCTTTGATATGTCATATACATGCTGATTGAGAACTCATATACCCATCTTCTTAAAGGCAACAGAATTGCAGAAATATAGAAGTTATATTGCGACTGTAGCCCCTTGAGGATAGATATGCATGAAATTTGATGCATGCAGTGTCACTGTAAGATAAACATTACAAAACTTTTGGTTGAGCATATTGTATTGTTTCAAGAATGTAACAATGTCTCTTCCGACTAGATTTCCCCTCATCTTTCGTCCCTCATCTCAGGGCGATGGAGAGTGGATAGAAAAAGGGAAGGGGGTTGGTGAACAGAGAGGGATGGCCTGTGGGGTTGAGTAAGCCTGGACTTGACCCCTGCTTGCTGGGCCCCAAGAGGGATTACCTCCACCGTGGGCCAATGATGGATTGAGATAGGCACATAAACATATGCTCACACACACACACACACACACACACACACACACACACACACACACACACACACACACACACACACACACACACACACACACACACACACACACACACACACACACTAAAACAAGATAGAAGTTAAAAAAGATAATGTATCGTTGAGTATTCCTCGATTAAAATCATACTACAACTGTGAAGGATATAAATAACTAAAAATGTGGCTAAATCTAATATGCATTTTCATTGGAAGACTAGTACTGAATCAAGATATGGCTATGTAGTACTTTATAGGTCAGACATATGGACCTTTGTTTTGAAATCTGGCCCTTTAAAAAGTAGTTGAAAGGCCTGGTATAAAGGACTGGCTAATCACACCTTGCATGTATTACATTTTAAAAGC
>CAEMYA010000352.1:501374-519265 GCA_903131615.1 Diplodus sargus
TCCTATTATTATAGGTAGTAATAATTATAGTTAGAATAGTCAGTCAGTTAGTCAGTTAGAAATCGTAGTAATATATTAATATTAATGTAACTGTAGGTATTACATTACAGTACAATCTAATAAAATACAGTAGAATTAAAACAAATTACGAACAGACATTACCTTGCATTATAGTACAATTACAGTAGCAGTAGAAGAGTTTATTTATAACATATTCCATCACACAACATTGTCACTCACTGGTTCTTTGCATTAAAGCCCCCCCCCCCCCTTCCTGTAACCTTTGTTTGTTAAGGAAACAATCAAACTCATGGTCATTGGAGTGATCATTGTTGGGGTGTCTCCTGCTAATCCATTACCCCATTGTTTTCTTTCTTATTTTAGACCTCAGTCTGCCTCTGCTGTTACTGTCTTTTGTGTTTTTTCTTCCTAAATATGTAGGAGTAAGTCTGTCAATAGACCTAGCCTGGGTTGACAGCTAATACTATCAGAAAATTGGGTGATTAATCATCTCCAGAGTACTAGGGATGGGAATCGAGTGCCCAGTGAATTGATTCCTTGGAACCGTTATCATGCCTGCTTAACAATTCAGCTTATCAATTCCGCTCGTTGCAAATGCGTCATGATGTCACACACGCACTGCGTTGTTTTGGTTCAAAACGCTGCAAACATGGCGTCCAGGCAGAAGTGCTGTAAAGTTTGGTTATATTTCGCACGAAAAGATGACAATACAGACCCTAGCAAAAATTTTAAAGTTTCCATTTCGTCAAGGGGGGGGGGGGAGACTACCTCCAATATGCAGAAACATTTGGCCACACAGCATGAAAATCATTTGCAGGACTGTCGTGTGTTTGATACACTACTACTTAGCAACGCAAGTGTGTCAAGCAGCAGTAGAGCAAACGGGATGCCATCTGTTATTAAGTGAAATAAGAGCAAAAAAAGTCTTCTTGAGGAAAATGGTTTAGTCTGTACAGGCATTGGTCTTTTGTCCAGTGAGCATCGTGTTGCCTTCCAATCAGAGACTCACTGTCAGAAACTCATGATCAAGTGATGCACACAGGTATGAGAAACACTCTAATGACAAAATGGTAAAGGGAATCAATACAGCTTGTTCTATTTGCAAGAGATTTAGAGTAAATGCCATGCAGCAGGTAGCAGCAGGGTGCAATCAGTAATACATTTTCATTCCTTAACACATTGTGTAAATTATTGTAAATCATCATTAAAATCACACCACATGCAACAATAAATTGCAAAAAAAAGTTGCAAATTGCAGATGTTTAAAGTGCTTGACAAGTCTCAAATATTATTAATATTGCGAAAACATCAAGTGATGTTAAAGTTTTTAATTTATAGAGCTGGCTTAAAAACAGTATTTAAAAATAGTATTAATTTCATTATGATTAAATGCACTGTACTCCCCAGAGTAAGAGAGAGAAGGGGCGAGGAGGGGGACAGTGCTCATGTGGATAAGAGAGAGAGAGACTCTGAAGGCAAAAACATTGTTAGTCAACTCTGTTGCAGCTGGAAAAATATATATTGTAACTCTTTGCCATGCCTGTTGTTTCCAACAAGTAGTGGTTCATGGCTCCTCTGTCAACAGCAGCCTCTCCTGATCCATGGGCAGGTCGTCAGTTGGTGTGGTGGCTGGTGCAGGCAGGAGGACGCTGGCCACTGCAAGAGTGGGAGCTCAGTTGGTTACACTTGGTGTTTTTAGAAAATTCATCATTTCACTGAGCGTCTTGTGCTTCCATCTCAACCTCCCACTGTTCAAGCTCAAACACCCACTTTACTCTTGTTTTCTGTTAGACAAAAAATGTATGTATTTTGATCTTCACATTGCACTGCAACAGGCCTCTCCCACCAACAGATAAGATGACAACATCTTTGCCAACAATCATAAAGCTGGGCAGTGTTGTTGACGCACCGGTGCCTGGATGTCGCCATGGTGGCCGTAAAGCAGCAGCCTTGTTGCTGACAGACCTCTTTGACAGTGCGGCTTACTCGGACCTGGTCGTCATAAAGTCGTGTTGGAACACAACCTTTGGTCGACACTGTCAGCTTAAGCAACCAGCAGGAGAACACACCCCCCTTTGTACACACACATATGAATTCAAATATATATGACTGAGTGCATTGGAGCATAAGGCAGTGTGAGCAAATACATATTTACAAAATATAAATGCAAATGCACAAACATTGCTTCAGGAAGCCCAACAGATTATGCAGGGATCCTAAACAAAAAATACAATTTGTAATTGTCGGTGATATGGTCCTCTGAATATACCGGTACAGAAATTAATGACCTAATGGTAAAAAGAAAAACGAAAAAAAAAACATGTTGTTCTATAATCTATGACTTTAGCAGTTAATGGTGAATACATGTTAAGCTCAGCTAACTCAATAAAATGAGTATGGATTTAAGAAATAAACCTGAAACTGAAAATTACAATAGGCCTAACCAGAAACCTGCCCATCAAGTTCAGTCACTTGTTACCTTGTGTTGCTATTGAGAATGGATCAAAACTGATTTGAAAGTGAACAATAAAGTTCAAATAGCTAATGGACCTATGTGTGTAAATGGTTGAAACTATTAAAATAATAAATCATGTATGAACAGTTAAAATTGTAATCTCAAAGTAAAGGCTAAACACTTGAAATAGTTTGCTTTCATGGATTGATAGTTGAAATAATTTGCTAAGTATCCTAATGGATAAAGATTTGAATATGGTAACAAAAGCAACACTCTTGAAATCGTTTGCTAAGTCATGAAAAATGGTTATATTAGCTGAAAGTTGAAATAGCCAAAAGTAAAATAGAGTAGAAATAGTGAAGTTGATGTACAAGTAGCATAATGGCTAAATAGCTGAGTTGGCTTTAAGTAATGGATAAAGATAGAATTGCATTTATGGGGTGCTCTTTGTGGTTCAGTATCTTGCCTATCCACAGATTTTCCGGTAATGGACAACCTGCTCTAACTCTTGAGCCAAAGCAGCCCCTAAAAATAGCTAGTTAGTCATAAGTCATGGCTAAATGAAAGAAAGCAAAAGGCAGATTAAGATTGGCCCCAGCAAGATATAGAAATTAAAACATGACCAAACTGGTCTAACCAAAAACATCTAGTTACAGGACACTTATGACAATATTTTCTTTAATGTATACAAACAGTGTTAAATAACATTTATTTTAGAATCCATTTGTGAGAACATATTTACCCCAAGGAGTAAAATCATCATTTCAGGAGCAATGAAGATATTTGTGAGATTCACTTTAAAACTAAACAAACAAGTCAAACTAATTGAATGAGATTCAATTTATTAACTCAAATTCTTAAAAAAACTACAAATTCTAAAGACCATGAAAAACAGAAGAAACAGAAAGAAAATGTTATTATTATACAACATTATATAATAAAGTCCCTTGCATATTGAAAAAAATCAGATGCAAAATAAATGTAGATTATTATGTTTAGAATAATTTCACTCTCTCTTTGTTGTCTGCAATATTTAACGTGAAAAATAGCTATTGCACTTTCATTAATGTCATTTTTTAAAAATGAATAGACTTCTGATATGTTATCATGATGTCAGAATAAAATGCTTAGTCCTGGGTTTCAAATAAATTGCAGAAGATGCAGACCTTTCAACACAACATTCTAGCAGCAGCAATGATTGGCTGGGTGTAGTGTCCACCATGACTTTTAACTTCTAACTGTCCTTATCTCAACATAAATAATGTGACTATATAAGTTAATCATCTACATGTTGGTAATGACACATTATCAACAACCATAAAAAGGTATATTCTTTTCATTTCCCTCTAGTCTTTTTGAGATGACAAGAATATGTCTGAACTGTTCTTATTGTATTATTGGAAACACCAGAGAAAGCAGTGAGGCTTACAAACACCAGTGATAGCCACGGAATCTTAAAGAAACTATAATCAGTCATCTGCTATAAAGCCATGTCTTTTTACATTTCATTTGATTGATTTTGCATTGGTGCAGCCCTTTTAGTGCAATGTTTATCTGAAAACAGAATTTTCCTATAGACATAGGTAGTTCCTGTTGTCCAGCTAAGGAAGTATGGCTTGTTAAATGGGCGTTTGGGAGTCAGCCAAGGTCAGTGTTAAGTCCTGGTTCAATTGTATTATATACCCTGGCTGAACTGTCAAGTCAATGTGCTGTGGATATCATCATCATCAGCATCATTCTGTAAAACTGCAGTCCAGGTACCCTGTGTCCATGTAAAGCTAAAGTATGGACCAGGTAGGCTACAGTATATAGAGTCTGTGAGTTACAGAGCCAATGAAGGCAAGTGGGTAAGATGTCCATGGGTTGAGAAAGCCTGAACACATATCAGATACTGAATAAGCCCCAGTCCCCCATGATCACTTTTCTCCACTGCTCCAGTGACATGAGGAATAATTCCAGATTGTTGAGATGGCCACAACAAAGCCAAAGGGATTTTTCTGGTGTCAGTATCAGTCTTGCTGGTCAAGGCTGCTCATGCTTGAGAAAGAGCACACCAGGAGTTCTGTGAGGCCATGGAGGTAGGGGTAAAGGAACAATCCTCATATTTAATGTCCATAAGTCCTGATCCATTGCTCTCTAACTGTGAACCTGTCTGCAGAGAGGAGAGGAAATAGACATTCAAAATTGAGCAAGGATTAGTACAGGATTATTGACAACATATTCAAAAACACTACTTAAGGGCATATACCAATTTACACATGAAAATTACTCATTATGAGAATAACTGCTAGGGCTTTGAATACAACTGTATAATGCCTTACATAGCTCTGGAGGGAGCTTTTTGAAGCTTGAACTAAAATGGTCCAGAAAATAAGAAAAGTGGGCTGGTAGTGATGAGACAGGAGTTGATGGTATGATGGTATTACTTTTGAAGTAAATACTTAAGTAACTACTGAAATAACCTATTGGAGCCCCCTTCAGTAGGCTAACTGTCAATGAAATGCAATGCTGTTAAATCCTGAGGACACAATGCCAGGGAGGTGTAAACTGCTTAGTACAGAGAAAATAAAAAGGAGCTTGGAGAGCTGTACAATTACCAATACTACAACTTCCCTGGCTAACTACCTTGTTAGTAGTTAGCTTTACAGTAGTTCAGTGAAAAACCTATGAGTTACTAGCAGTCACTAAGCTTCTCAAAATATTTCTTTTACCAGACCAAAGTTAGAAAGCTGCTTTAAGGGTGTGAAATACTAAATCCCTCATGTTCCCATTTAAATGATACATGATAAATAATCTGTATAGAAAGGTGGTTTACCTGAGTGGAAGATGTGACAATCTGTCCTGCATAGGGTGAAGGGGCCGTGTTGGATTCACTCTTAATGGTGGAGGTATGTTCTGAGACTGAGAGGGATGTTGGGGAGCTGGTGTTAGATTTGGTGGAACCTGAAAAGTCACCAGGACAGTTAAATTAGTCATTTGATTGAAAAATAGCAACTATTACAACCCATTCTCACTCCCTACACATTAAATACAGCAGCCTAGTCAGTGGCCTTTTGCTACTAAGTTCGACATCGTAGTTACACCCCTAGTGTGACTTGATGAAGCACCCCTCTACTGCAGTAAAACCAAGCCTTGGAACTCCACAGACAGCAGTTTAGTGCTCTGTTTTTATTCTTTTCTTTGAATCTGGCATGAAAACACACTGATAATCTATTATATACATATATACCTGAATTATATATATTTTGTATGATTAAAATGGTCTAATTCTGATAAATGATCAATAAAATATTAATCTTGTGATCTGCAACTGTCATTTCCCTCCCTGCACTTCTTCTTGGGTTTAAATTCCTCTGAATTTTCACCCCACATGATGAAATATCAAAATCCACTGTATTTATCAAAAAGTATCACCGCTGTTTGTGGTTGTGTGTTTTTTATTTTAATTTTGTGCATATTATAGACATAAAATATCCCACATATTTGTGAATTAAGTCAAAACAGGGACGAGCAGAGCATCTGTTTCCCTACCTGTTGATGTTTTATTCTTGTGTGTCTTAGGTTTGCGCTTCCTGGTCTGAATGCACTCTTTCTTCATGGCCAGAGGTCTGGGCACCTGTAGGGAGTTGTAGCAACACACATTAGCTGAATGCACTTCCCAGTCAATGATCCTGCAGAGGCGTCAGTGTCATGACAACCCATTCAAGGTCCCCTGCCACAGTGCTGCTCTGCTAACAATGACCCCATTGCCCTTGGAGCAGTTCTACACTGTGCAAATGATAAACTGTCCCTACTACAGCAGAGGTTTCCAATAGGAGCGGCTTTACACACAGGTTGAAAGGGAAGGATATGAGAAGATCGAGCTTGAACAGAATACATATAGCCTAAATAAAGCAACAGGGCAGATTTAAATAGGTGGACCCTATGGTGTGTCCTACCCCATGCAGCTTCATGTAGAGGCCACAGGCATTACACACAGGTTCTCCATCAGCATTGCGTCTCCACAGTGTGGTGGTGCTGGTTCGGCAGTTAGTGCAGCATAGACCAGTCCGGCGAGATGTGGTCTGCTGCAGGTAAAGAGAGAAAAAATACAACTGAAATGAAAATATTTTTGACTTTTGCTGGCCTTAACCCAAATGAAAAATCCTCACGCTGTCACAAATAGCACACATCTTTTGTGCCCTTGGACAATAGTTTTAGACAATTGAGTTGAAATGTTTCCTTAACTTTTAGAATGAATTGCAGGATGTCAGGATGTGATTTAGTACAACAATGATGAATTATATCTTCACATACACATACCCAGGGTTCTAATAACTCATTAGTTGGACAACCTCTAAAGATAACATTACACGTTTTTCTTTCTCATGCCGTGATGTCAGCTTGCTGGAGGTAATGCTCCACACAAAAGTAGAGAGTCACATTGCTTTGGAAAAACGCTCAATTACAGCCTGTCCAAGGACAAGGTTGCTGCAGGACAAATAAAAACAGAATACAGCCCAGTGGTGGAAAGAAACTTTTGGGGAAACTCACAGACGCAGCTGCTCTGTAGGGTCATGTTCCTGGGAAATACACCGCCATGAAGCCTTGACATCACTTTCTAAATGCTGACTAACCCAAACTATTCCTGCTTTGAAACCAGTGGTAGCTTAAATACACAGAATATAATGCATGTGGACTTTGCATTGTTAATTAACTTATGCACAAAATGTTTGACTTACTTGTGGTTTATTATCAATTTGCAGTGGTAAAATAATTCAGATTGTTTGAGTTTAAGATATACCTCAGTGTAAACATACAAGTTATCATTAAAATGTACTGAAATATTAGGCTAGTACTTTACATTACAGCTGGCTAATAACAGGGTTATTATGGTGTAATAGTTTGAGAATAAAGAGGGAATTAGTAATACCATGTAATTATTGAAACAAAAACCAGGCTTGGTATCAACAAAGGGCATGTCAGGGCAGTATTAGACCTACATTAATGTATGTAACACAGTAATAAGGGGCCAAAAAAAATCTAAACTAACTAATAGCTCACGTTGAAGAGAATTTTCCTATTATGTCACGATCTGCACATGAATTGGGATGCCGGAAAGGAAAAGAAGAAGAGGTAGCTGGCAAGGGCTTTAGACCCCACAAAAAAGTAGCTTATTACACAAGTCAGATGTTTGTTACACAGCACAATTGTGTCACTGCCATGATCAGGAAGAAAACCCAAACTATCACCTACTGCTGAGAGAAAACTGGTCAGGATGGTCAAGAGTCAACCAAAACCCACTAGATATTATATTTATCTATAATAAAGTCATTACTGATGACATTACTGAAGGCTTCATGAGTGTTTTAGTGACAAAGTAGTATGTGTTCCACTCATTTCATCACAGAAAAATGAGAGCTGTAGAAATCACAAAACTGAAGACTGCCATGATACATTTACTTTGCTTATGTATGTAAACTTTTGAACACAACTGTAAGTGCTGTCCCTCTGTGTATCTTACCAGTCGTTTCTGTGGTTTGATGAGTGGCCTGTTGATGCCGTTCATCTTGTGGTAAAGGCCACAGGCGTTGCACAGGTAGTGCCCGGTTCCGTCCCTGCGCCACAGCGGCGTTGACATGGATCCGCAGTTGACGCATTCCCTGCCCTCATTGGACATGTCGTCTATCAGGTCTAAAGACCGGAGAACATAATGATCATTTACCCCATCACCAGTGCGACAATTCCGATAAATCAATAAGACTGTTTAATTCCTGTACGGAGCTATTATGACATAAACTATAGTTTAGGCCTACTTATCTAGTAGTTAGTTCTTACTTAAATTTTAAATACTCAGAACATTTTAAGTGTCTGAATCTGTCACAAAATGTTCTTCCAAACGTTCAAAACAGTGCTTTGGGCTAACAGGTTCAGGTTATGTGCAAATACATAATGAATAGCTGCAGAAGTCCAATGCAATCAAGATAGATCAAACCCTTTAAATGAATCAATAGAGAGACAGACTGATGGGCAGTGGTGTGCACGGGGGTAGGGCCCCCCTTATGGCCCAATTGTTGAAAAACGCGCGCTAAACTGCCCTCTTCAGTGGTGAGACCGCGTTGTATTTTCGCCCCTGCCCTTCAAAAAGTCTGTGCACACCACTGCTGATGGGAATCTGGTTGAGGTGATGCTGCGTTGTGTTTTATCAGCCTGGAGCATCCAGGGGACCCTCCATCCATCACAGCTCTGACACATGACGGACCCCCGGCATTAATTGCCCAAATTCCGTATCCCTTAAAGACAGAGAGACGGGGGGACCTGAGAATGACGCCGTCGGTCAGGATAAAGTTGTCCTAAAGCTTCCGTGTTTCCTTCGACCTCATGATGGTTCTTATTATTCCAGATCAACAAAACAAATCACAGTGTAAGTGCTGAGTTGGTGGTTTGAGACAGCCCAAAGGATAAAACACTGTGCTGATAGAAATGACATACTGTACAAAAAATTCTCTCAGAATAAAGAACATCATTTAGTGAGTGATATTCAGTCGCGGAACCTCTCTGCCGTATTGATACCATATTAAATTCACATAAAGTAGGCACACGTGTAGATGTAGGCCTATTTATTAGCCAAATACCAGAGCATCAATAAAAGGTTGATCATTCACAGATTGCGCAGACTGATAGCAGGTTGTGGCGATAAAATACAATTCAATGTCTCTGTCTCTGTCTGTTTAAATTGCATATATTATAGTCACTGTTTGTTTACTGTCCTCACCTTCTTCATCAGGACAAATTCCTCATTGGTGTAAAATCTTTCCTGGTAATAAACCTGTTTCTGATTCTGATTCAGTACCAGTGACACTGTAAATGTCTCAGGACATCCTCGGAGTTAAGTGAGAAAAAAGAATTATAGTTAAATAAATAGGCCTAAATATAATTTATGGCACATGAAGTGACAGAGCAGTGAACTTGGTGTTAGGCCCATGTTCATTTTTGATGTAAAATTATTAATCTTCCTAATCTCTTAATTTAACCAACGAGACAAAACGACAACATTTGATGAATGAATGGATGAATTGATTAATTAATCAATCAACTTCGGAGGCTCGAGGTCGTCGTTTCTCAAATCAAGGTGTCAGTGTCTCATTTCACTGTGTTTTTCTCTGCGTGTATATTGAACTCTATCAACAAAGCACTGGATTGTTGCTACAGGCCCTCTCTTCTGAAGAAAGATGTCATGTTAAGATAATTTGATCAAAAACAATGATTAAAAAACAATACCGGTAAAGGCCTCTATGGCCTTCCTTGTTGTGCGGTTATGCTATTAGTAAAATTAAAAGGCATATGCTATCAAGACGTTTAATGTTATTTGAATAATAAATAGGTTTAATTCATATTCGCTGATATTTTGAGGCAGAATAATTAAACAGCTTGAATTGATGGTAAGATCATTATTAGTGTATTATTTGGAGCAGGCAGAAGAAAGGTCCTACATGTGAGGCCGGGTGTCCAAATGCTACAGTATATTTCACTTTTTAAATAGTATGAAATAGTCAAAGTGAGAGCACAAGTTTGTTTTAAAATCCCATTCAATTTTGATCATGTTCTGTCTTTGCAAAATTATAATAAAACTTTTCAAGCTTTGACTTCAAGAATTAAAATCACGAAGTAGACTTTAGATTTTTTGGTTTTGGACTTGTGCTTACCCAGACTAGACCTCCTCCCAGAAAGTCCTCCATGTCTTCCCTGCAGACTGATCCCTCCGCTCTCGAAGGGTCCTGGAGTCCAGGAGGACGTCGCCATATCCGGGCTCATGTACGCGTTGGGGCTGGAATAGGAACCTCCGACCGAGCGCACCACAGGGCCTCCGTACTGATCCGCCCGAGCGCCGTTTCCGAGATCCCGCGGACTCTGATAGGTCGCGTCCCGGCCGGAGTTACTGCTAACGGCCGTGTTGTGTGAGTAGGAGAAGCCGTGCGGGAGGTGAGGGCTCTTGGGCGTAAAGGAAGAGCCCTCAGTGCCGGTCTGAGGCCAGCCATGGTGCCCGCCGAAGCCGTGCGACTGGAGGGTCGAGTCGCATGTCTGCAAGTAGGGCAGAGTGGACAGCATGGCCGGGACTCTGGTGGTCGGGATATAGACCGGAGAGCTGGCCGAGGGGTGGATGTAGTTCCCGGTGTCATATGAGTAAGGGGACTGGTTGGATGACAACGCCAGGCTCTGATACATTTCCAGAACTTTTATGTCCAGTTTGGAAAACGGAAAATATAGGAGAGGTTTTTTGTCTCTGTGCCCGTTTCAACAAATGATTTAATGAAACTCTCCTGTCAAGAAACGGATATTTTATAAACTTGAGAGAGAAGACGAGACTTGAAGCCAATTAAGTCTGGCAATATTTCAAGGACATCCCAATTTTATGTCATATAAGCAACATGTTTTTGAATTATGTGTGTTTACTTAGTGATGCAATTCGAAAAATAATCTGGGTGTAAAACTTATTTTATCTCACAGTCGCGAATAAAAAAATCTGCCTAAAAGTTCAACAATGATCCAATAGCAACAGTCAGATTTCACCTGTATCATTCCAATTAACATGAACTGGATTGAAATGACATGAACTAATGCTGGTATCTGCACACAGACACAGGCGAGTAACCCCAGATATCCTGCGGCTTTGCACGTCTCATTAAATCATGTCCAAAACGGAAACCCAATCAAACAACACAGCGAGTTCTGTTTCACATCTATCATGCATTATATATTCTCTATCAATAGTAACCCGAGTCACATACAACTTTGATAATAGCGTTTGCTGCGTACAAGAGCAACATTATTACATTACCGAGGGCTCTCTGTGTATTATCTCACCAGATAAGGGTAATAAAGCAGTTCGGTCCCTTGGCCGTCCAAACCTCAATAGAGGAGCGCAGGGGGAACTTTGTCACTTCACGGACCTCTCCAAATATCGCCCTTTTTAATGCGAAAGGTTGCGGGCACAGATATAACTGACGGAGATAACTGAAACTAAAGTTATCCAGGGCGCCGGCAGTATATTTCTCCCTGTCAGGTATATCTGGAGATAGTTACTGCTGCTGATAATTGCTGATAGGAATGTGCTCTTATTCGCTCCCCTGCAAGTACATTTGAACGGGAGAAGAACACGTGACGCAGGTGGGGAGAGAGAGAGAGAGAGAGAGAGAGAGGCGGGAGGGAAGGAGGACCTCTGGGTGCTCGGAGAGACAAGGAGAGGGCCCAAAGCTGCAGGTTGAGAGGTACAAAGGAAGGCTTCCAGAAACCTGTATTCATCTTTATCTGGGGGTTTAAAGTCTCTGCTGTAATAGAAAGAAGCCATGTTGACTTCACCCTCCTGATGCCCTCCGTCAAAAATGACCCAAAACTGTGTTAAACAGCAGAGAAAACGCTTAAAATGCTGTGACTTTTCCAACATTAGAAAAAAGAAAATATATTTCCTTTATTCATTACACACACACACACACACACACACACAATTACAATTAGTCATATTTGGCTATTATTGAAAGTGCCTTCAGTAAATTGCATTCAAAACTACTTTCTGCGCATTTGCGACTCTTTCTTTCTTGGGCTATGCAAGTACTATTTTTTGATTAAAAAAATATTGTTTAATATTTAAGAAATAATAATAATAATACAATACATAATACATTAGTTAAGAAAACATATGGCAGCTGTGTTGAAATAAAAATGAGTGTTGTCCACTGAATGAATGCAGAATGTCTGTCTGTACTGTAAAAAGGGAAAATTGATATTGATTTTTTCTGCTGAATGGCAGGTTGTTTCTTCGTGCATAATAGATTTGGTATTTTAAAATGAACTGAAGTTGCTTTATTTTAGATCTTCAGTGAGGGTGGGTCACTTCTGACCTGGAGGACAAAGGGTGAACACAGAACGTGAAGACAACAGAAGAGTTAACTTAATACCTGATTTAGGGGTTTTGTAGATTACATTTGTTACATTTAGTGGAGTGGCTTCTGGCTTTGTGAATAAATGTTTGCCATATACATTTTATGGTATTTAGGGAGATTTAATAGTGTATGAATTTTCTTTCATGGTTGATATATGATGATGATCCACAGTTACATTCAATTTAATGTAATTACTATTTCAAGTTTGGATACTATACTATTCATAACTGTTGCGCTCCTTACTTGAAAATGGATTGTTATGCCTACATATTATGCCTAAATAAATAAAAAATATATTATCGCCTGCATTTGATTTTTGATATTAAAAAACAAAGATACAAAAAAACTCATAGGCCAACAAACCGTAGTAATGGAACTTCATATTGTCACCAGCTGCTCACAGTAGCATGGAGAAGTAATTTAGCCCCATACAGGTATGAACAGATGATGAACACAGATGCAGAAATGAAATTAGATAGGACCAGTATCCTATGTGTTATGCCAGAGTCAAGGTCATAATCGTTCAAAAAAACCCATCAAACATGTTAATATGGTGCTGATAATCTGGGCCACCACAATAACAGACGTAGGGTTTTTACTGATTTACAGTATTTTGTATAGCCTATTTACATTTGGCTACTGTTCGGGTGCGACACACGTACATGTCAGTATTTGTTGTTTATCCCCAGAGGCTCTGAAAATATACGCCTAAGCCAACTTTTATCTGAATAACAAAATAAGTCAAATATTAATTTAAAATCACATCAGAAAACAATTTCAAGGTTTATTTTTTTATATATATTTTATATTTTTAAATGTGCTAATTAATTGTATTTCTTCTTAATTTAAAGACGACCAGCGATCCAATAGGGAAAACGAAAACCCTCTTAATCTTCCAAGCCTGTCTTTAACATTAGTTTATAGTGGATAACCCATGTTTATGCCACAGCTCTATCTAAAGAAATAATATTATTGATCTAAAAAAAGAGATGTGTAACAGTGACATTTTAATTTATTTTCACAGTAATAACTCATAAGCAGCCAAACTTACATCACAGTTAGCTGGCAGCCCATTGGCATCTGCTGTCCCCGGGCAAGTAGCCCAAACAAAAGAACCAACAGGCCAACACAGAGCAGCAAGTACACTACCTAAACAGCACATAACATAAAGTCCCATAAATATTACACTTCATGAAAGCATAACATCATGAAGAACAATAAATGATGCTCACCTAGAAAAATAGTGGTATGACATCATTACATTTTATTTAGAGTAGGCTACAACATGTAGCACACTTTTCTAAATCTGCTGTCCTTTGATTTTAGAGAAACACTTTTACAGTTTTTCTCAGTTGCTAAAACACTAAAACCCATTGGCTGAACAACGTTTGCAGTTGCCTGAACTCATTTAGCTAATTGCGCAGTCTGTTGTCAATACCTTAAACCATTTTAAAAAAAAAACTCAATTTGCAGATCTCACTTAGAATTTTGAGCAGAACTCTAAACACATTCTCATTCTCAAAACACATTCTGCACTCTAATGCACATGTCATCCATACTGGTAAACACAAGTGGCAACAATCAAATACAAAAAGAGAACACGTCATTGATTAAACACAACCACTCAAAATTGATTTCACTCGTTTCAAATCATGTGACACAACCAATATAAGCCAGTTCAGAGAGCAAACAGGTAAATCTTCTGCAAGCCCTGAATTTAGCCTGTGGTAATATAGGTTAGGAACCATGTCAGGGCTGGATACGGCACACAAGAGGCTTCTTCCCCCGTTGCCTCAGGAGGGAAAATATTGCTTGTGATGTCGACGAAGTGCTCTGGCCTGACCCAGCCCAAAGTATTGTATACTGTAGTACAGTGCATTGTAGGCTGTATACTGTACAGCAAACAAATTGTCTGGCCCTGAACATTATGCTTTCCATTTGTTTAAAGTACTGACTGCTCAACAGATTTTGACTGGTTACAGGTTCATATCAACAAAGAACAAGAATTACAGTATCACAGGAACAAAGGACAAAAAAATAATAATAATGTAAAAATACAAGGTACAAGGAGGAGGAGGAGGAGGAACAAAAAAGAGCAAAGCAGAGTATAATTTCTGATCAATTTTGAGCTACTATGATAGAACATGTTTTCATTCATCAAAAGACAATGATGGAAAAATATGAAATTAGTTTTGAGATTAAAAATGTATTTCTCCCTGAGAACTGTATGTTTTGAACAACATGTTTTCTATTTTTCGGTGTATTGTTTACTGACTGCTTGAGAGTGTATATCATTCTGATCGCTTTATTTGAGAGCAGTGTTTGGTTTTGAGCACAGGTAAATCTGTTTTGAGGCCAAAGTTTCATTTTGCAAGAGGAGTCAGAGGTTTTGTAAATAGTGCTTGAAGCTGAGATTTTGTGTTTAATGTTTTCAGAAAAAGGAGCAAGGTTTCAGAAATTGTATTTTAGCAATTGAGAAAAACTGCATTTGCTATTTGTTTATTAGCCTTTTAGCCGACAATAGACATAAAGGGCTGACACTGAGTGTCTCATGTCTTGAGCCTATTAATTCATACTTGTATTCGTAATCTTTTAAATAGTGTTTTTTATCCATCCATCCATCCATGATGAATAGTGTCTGCTAATTTCAAAGATGAAAATCATTGTGTGGCCTATCTGACAATGACGGCCTAATTTATAGAGAGAGTAAGAATTCCAAACTATGAGACGTATTGGTGGAATCATCTTTTGAACCTGTAGTTATTCAGATCTATTAACGTTATTTTAAAAAAAATTATTTGTCAGGACTTCTGCGTTGTGGAGATAAAATGTTCCTCCCTATATTGGGTGACCATTTTAAACAAAATTGGAATTTCATCACCCACAAATTTATAACTGCTGTCACAAAAACAGGTCCAGATAGAGAATATGGTGTAACAGTGCCATGTAGCTCATTTATTATCACCTGAAGTTTAACAATGTATTTATATAATGAGAAATAGAAATAAAACACCCTGTGCAGACTCAGGATATACAGCACAATGAAGTTGGAAATTAACACACTTAAAACAGACAAACAACCAAACCATTTACCTAAGCAGCCTACTCACCCATTTTAAAAGCACAAAAATCAAAATAGAAACATAACCCTGCAATCACGTGGGGGGCTGGAAACTGACCAATCATAAGAGGGCGGGCTCAGCCTTGGTATCTGCCCCCGAGGTGTCAACAGTCCTTGCTTCTAGCGAGCAGAGCTCCTCCGCGAGCGAGCACAGGGGAGAGAGAGTGAGAGCAGGAGCGAGCCAGCGCCCGCACAGCAGCTGCACGGCGTTGTTGTGCGTGTCGCTGTTGTTTTGTACTCACTCGCACCTGCCTCTGCTGCACTCTGTTGCTGAACATGTGCGCGCGGCAGTTGAAATCTGCGCGTGCAGATGTGTTATCGCGTGCGCGACTTTTGACTCAAATAAAAAGCTATAAGTCAGTGGGAGTCATGAAGGCTGTCGTTGTTTCTGAAAGTCATTTCTCAGTTTGGACTTATTCAGATTCATCAGCCTGCTCACAGACATAGGTACTTCCAAAGAGGGATAACATCTCCTGTGCATGTTTGCGGATCTTGCCATATCTGTGTGCAGGAACACATCTGTAAAAGTCCTGTAAGGGAAGCTCTCTGAACTTGCTACGGAGGTCTGAATCAGATTCAAGTTCCAAAAGTTCCATCTGAAGCTCCTCACTGACTTCATCCACATTTACAGAAAAGGGATGCGCAAACAGCACAAATGCTTTTGTATTTCCACTGAAATCCTAAAAGCGATGGTCAAATTCCACCACAAGATTGCTGAGAATGTCAAGGTATTTTGGTGTGTCTTCCTCCATCAACCCAACTTCTCTGAGGCTAGGAAAATGCGCGCAACTGATTTGGACACACAGTTTCAGCCGCAATTGTCAGACACTCTTTGACAAAATCACCCTTGGCAAAAGGTCGTCCACTTCTGACAATGGCGTTGCTAATGCGATAACTTGCACGAGTGGCATTTTGTTGTGCAGTGGACGGCTGAAGCAAAGTACGCTGTGAGGTTTGCTTTGCTAGCAAGTCTGCTACCTTCACCTTGTGATCCTCTCCTGTGTACTTTGCGAACTGGACGCACTGCGGGGGAGTCGATCTCAGTAAAAAGATAATCGTATTCACAACTTTTTTTGAATTTTTGTTTGACCTAGTGCCACTGCCTCTGCCTCTCCATCCTTCCATCCTCTGCGTCCTCTCACTCGTTGGTCTTGCACCTCACCGCATTGGAGCTGGCAGGAGCTCAACAGCGCCACCCTACCATCAATGTATCACAATGTTATTCTTTGGTCAGGAGAGGAAGTGCACCAATGTGTTATATTTAACGAGAGAATCCAAGTGCTGACGGTGCAAATTAAAAAAAAAAAAATACAATGGGCAAGGCACGGGCCAAATATAATCGGGCCCCAAAATGGGCAGCCTTGTGAAAGAGCTTTAGGCCTACCCTATTTAGGGTTTCATGAGTTTAATTGGATTTGGCTGTTCAATGAAAAGATTCAACTTTTTGTCTTTATTCTTTTTCTTATTCATATTTTACCTGTAGCCTCAGAAACATGTTTTAATGCCTTTCTTCGTCATCTGTGATGTGAAGGCATCAGATTTCCACAAAATCTGCTCAGTTAAGCTTGACGCGATTGCCTCCCTAAAAAATAGACACGCTGCGTATTCTCCATGGAGGAGAGCAGAGAGCTGCTTCTGGGACGCTGCTGAGACATGCTGTGGCACAGCTGGTGGAAACATGAGCATTGACTAGAACGGCCACAATCAGGTCCATTCACAGTATTGCTGCCCGTGCATGTTTTCTCATTGGCCCTTTTGGTGTTTTCGATAGGTGCTTTATGTGGTGTGATAATTTGAGGTATCCTGTTCAGGTTTGGGACAGCTGTAGTTTGTCTTAGTTTCTGTTTGCCCCTCAAAAGGAACAGAACCTAGTTTAAACCTAGTTTGCTCCTCCCATAACTCCTGCTTCCCTTTTGGTTGTTTCTGTTTAGTCTCAACAGACATAGGATTTGGCTCAATGCTGCAGGATGGGGCTATGTGTCCATCTTCACTAAAGTAAAAGCAATACCAGGGCTGAGCTTTCTTGCTGGCTTTTCCAACATTCTGTTGTGGCAATTTTTCAGCCATCTCTTTAGCTTAGACTTCTTAGACTTGACAGTCTTGGTGGTGGCTTTTATTTGAGACTCATCCGTGGAGGCTTTCAAGAAAAGTTGTGCAAATAGTGTTTTTCATTTTCTTTGTAAACATATTGTCATGGTAATGTAACACGCAAAATTAGCATGTCACTAAATGTACAAAAAGAACAGTGATTGACTTTCTGAAGAGGCTCAGTAAAGTCGGTTGAAATGCATCCTTTGACTCTCAGGTCTTGGCTTCCCCTTAGCAAAAAGTAGTATACTTGAAGTTCATTTTATTAAGTATAAGTATAGCAAGT
>CAEMYA010000352.1:535598-549997 GCA_903131615.1 Diplodus sargus
CACACACACACATGCACACACACACCGAAACACATGTATATTAATGTGGAGCATGAGCATTGAAAATGAAGATGCTGCCTCAGCTCAGTCAGGCCAGTAACGAATCTAGTTCAGGAATCAGGAAATAGCATTTTTCACCTTAAGCATGGATCATGTCTACTTTAGAGACAATATACATGCCATTGCCATTGTCTGTTGTATTCCCTCTCATAACATACCAGTACCACAGTCATCACAGTCATCGGGTTAACCGCACCTTGTTGCCACTTTATGGTTCGTTTCAAACCTATGGCTGCCTATACTGTATGTATGTACAAAGACAGCATTCAACATATGTTTTCTTTTTTGCAAATGTGAATTATGTAGGTTAAAGTTACAGACAGAGTCTTTCATACTATATATTACATTGTCATAGTTTGAGGGTTGTGAATTATGCTTCTATTGTAAGTTCATTTATGGATATAACTGAATCAAGTTTTAAAAAATCATCATTTAAAATTTGTCTCTCACTACTGATTTCAATGAACCATTGCAGGTTTCATCATTGGACATGTCTGTTTCCCAATCAGTTTTGTCCCTCTATCCCCACAGGGCTTTATAGGGCCGGTTAAGCCAGTTATGTGGGATTTCAGCAGAACTGGAATATCAAGGGAGAACTTGCCCAGGCCTCAGTGTTTGTGTTCCTCAAGGGGACGACTGCTCCAACCGGTTTTCTAGGGAGAGATGAGAGAGGGGAGGGTGTGGGGCGTTCTCAATCGCCTCATTCTCTTCTCTTTCTCTCCATTATCACGCTTACTCTTTCTCTGTCTTCATATCATTCAGTCCATCTCTGCAGTCTGAGCAAGTGAAAACGGTGCCCAACAGTGAATGGCTTAAGGAGTTCTTGGCTGCATGAGGTGAGTTACCATTGATTAAGCTCTGAGTTATGGCCCGAGGGTCAGAGTAGAGCAGCTGGCAGGTGGGTAGTGTAAGTGCAGGTATGTGCAGCCTGGATTTTTAACGTCAGTTATCAAAGTTTCCTCACTCAATGTTAATATAAAGTCATTAACAATATACCACAAAGTCTATATAGCTAAACATAAAGCTGCTTGTCAGTAATAACATACATTTAATCAAGCAAGCACAATGTGCAAATGTATTCATTGACTTGTGTGTATGTAGGGTGGAGCTCATACACAACTGTAACAGACGGAGGGTTTGAGTATAAAAACATCATTACTCAGTCAATGTTATCTACATAAAAGATACATTTCTGTAGTTTTCACAGTTAAAATATCTTTCGACCAAATAGTTTGCTCTGTGTCACTTTCCACTGAGGGTAGAAAAGCAGCTCTGGCGTAGCTTTCAATGGCATTTTTTATATGTTGGCTACTCCATTTGTTCACAATAGCATCAGCTGATATTGTGTGACAGCAGTGAAAGAGGTCTTACTACCAAAACTTCCTCTCATAGGTCGAGTCTGGTTTCAATTACAGCAACAGCAAACCTCAGCTGGGTAGTGTTTGAGACAGTCACATTAAAGCTGCCGCAGTGAGATAGGCAGTCAGATTATCATATACACAGCCTGTATCTCTCTATAGGAGTGTGGCATTCAGGACTACATATTTTCAAATGCTTCCGTTTATAGTGTGATACAGTGGTCATAGAGTTTAAGGATGAATACACTGGTTTACAATGTAACTGCATGGAAATAATAGACACAGTGACAACTTTGTGTGTGTGTGTGTGTGTGTGTGTGTGTGTGTGTTCGCGTGAGTGAGAGAGAGAGAGAGAGAGAGAGAGAGAGAGAGAGAGAGAGAGAGAGAGAGAGAGAGAGAATAATGATTTGGAACAGTGCAGACAAATGACGGTAGACAGGTTTTTTCCTGCTCTGCTGAGGTGATCTGAACAGCTACTTGCCTGACGTATCCTGACATGTCGAGAAAGCCTGATCCACTTTGATCAAAATGCAATAGTCTCAATGCATGTACCAGTGTACACACACAGGGATCATGTGTACGTGCATGAGCATGAGATTCAATTAAACAGAGAGCAGAAGTGACACATTAAGGATTTAAGTTTGCAGGGTCAAACAGGTGACAAAAAAGTAACCTGTTTGCATTCTGACTTTCAATCAAGAAAACATTGTATGTTGCTTTTGTATCAACTGTTACACAGTTTTTAACTGACACAATGTGATTGAAATACATTTGTGAAGTGTTTCAAGTCCATGGAACACAAACTGCAGATGGGAGTCTCTGGCTTGGTGGGACCAGTCTAACAGGTTTCATCATCCTTGATATAACAACAAAATTTGCTCCTACATTTGTGTAACAGGGACGGCTTATGAACGTGCTGTGCCAGCAAAGTGCGCGACAATATGGTCACCCAAGACATTGTTTGAGGCTAGAGGGTGGCAGGGCCTGCCTAATGTAAACAAAGTGAAACAGTATGAAATTGTGTTGTCCTTTAAGGTCAGTTTGTTTATTCAGTTTAATTGGGCATAAAAAGTCTGTCCTTGAAGATCTATCTCTTCTCATTAAAACGTCTTTTCTGGAACTATGTCATGCATTTCTATATTTTGCATAAGTGTTGGATTTAGGGTGTATAACAGGTATGCACGGTCAAGTCTGATCAAGTCTAATATATCTAAAGAGACAAAAATCATTTTAAAAAACATTGATTTCAATTTCATTCTATCTATGAGAACATGGAAAATCGGTCTCTCTGTTGTTGTACAGACTGTCTCAAGGTCAAAGGAGAACACTGCAATGGAGTGTTTCAACGGCCTGCTCCTTAAGCTCAGGGAGGTCCATGAACGAGAAGTGGAGGGTAAGTGGAAATCATGTGAGAGAGAGAGACAGAGAGAGACAGAGAGAGAGAGAGAGAGAGAGAGAGAGAGAGAGAGAGAGAGAGAGAGAGAGAGAGAGAGAGAGAGAGAGAGAGAGAGAGAAGTTGGGTTGAAGCTGTAATGCCGGGAATGATTTCACCAGTAATCTTTTTAACCAGGTTTGGGGTTTTTTGGGGGGTTTTTTTGTCTTCCAGGTTGGCAGGTGAAGATCCAAGAGCTTTCCAACAAAAAGGGCTGGTGAGTGGAATCTTGACCTCCTCAAGGTCTCTAGATGATCATGTCAACAGAGTTGACGACATGTTTGAGTTTAGCATTCATTAGTTTAGCCCTTGTGGACCAGGTAGGTGGGCATGCTGGTCCTGCACTTGGCCCTGTTTTTTTCCCATGTAGTTTGTAAGGAAACTCATGTTGTAACAAGTCATTTAGTCGACTCCTAACTCACAAATTCTTGGTTTAATTTTTCCTTGGAGCTATGGAAAACTTATGGCAGAAGAATAGGAATCGGATTAGATTAAATAAAAGAGTCTTTGAGTCCATTTTAAATGCTATAGAAATATCAATATGATTGAAATATCAATATGATTGAAATATCAATCATTTCATGCCCCTTTAAAACAAAATGGCTCATTACCTGATTAGCCCACTACGATGGAAAATCTTTCTCCCTGTGTCATAATTTTCTACCTCAATTTTATACCATTCCAGATAACACTGTTTTTTGAGCACAACAAGTGCAAATTACTTGTACTGATTTGAGCCTGACTGATGTTTCTGTAGTTTACACTGGTAATTGTACCTGACTGTTTAAACAGTACAGTTAATCAGGTAATCAATCACTTTATTGAATTAATATTTATTTTTCCTGAGAATTTAGCTAGTAGTGAGGTAAAAGGTCATGAAATAACCGTGGCACTGAAGTCTCCAGCCATGCTGGTTCTGTGAGGCTTGACTCCAACAAAGTGGTGATTTTAACAAAAAGCTTACACGATGGGAATGCTATTAGTTTTGCAGGTGCTGTATATGTTGATAAATAAATAAACAAACAAATATTGGACAAATTAAATTATTGACCTATTAATGGTACCAGAGGACAGGTTGGAGGAAGTTATGATTAATTATATAATATTAATTTTATTCAGTAGTATTTGTAGTTGTAGTTGCTTTTCATATTAAGGTTACGCATAATAAAGTAAATTGCTCAACAGTATACAACAGTAGACCTTAAAATTGTTCAAAGTTGACCAAATCCAACATGTACATATGTACTAATATAGTAATATAACAGGGACCTTTTTGCATAATAACTTTTTTTTTATCATCAGATGAATTGTTAATACTTGTTCTATAAAATTTTGAATCAAGGTGCTTGATACTTACATAAATGATCTGATCACATCTTCCATTGCTGGAAGAATTTATGTGATTCTCCAGCCACACTGCCTGTATAATATCTCACTGATCGTTCGAAGAAATACTGAAATGCTGGTGCTGGATGTTGGCAATACGTTTATTTATGTGTGTGTGTGTGTGTGTGTGTGTGTGTGTGTGTGTGTGTGTCTGTTTGGCGTGTGTGTATGCATGTAAACAGTGATACAAAGCGAATGGAGGAACTGTTCACCAAAAACCAGCAGATGAAAGAGCAGCAGCGATTGCTCACTGAGAATATCAAGACACTGGAAAACAGGTACAGATATTACAATCCAGTTTTGTTTTACCATTTGGATTACATCATGTAAATGTAGAATGTATACATGCGTTACTTTAGTCAACAGTGTAGTAAAAGTGTCGAACACACAATGAAAATGCCATTTGGTACCACCAACTAAGGCCCAAGGAAAGGAACGGTAAGACTTTAAAGACAATATGGCAGGGCATTTACAGATGATGGTAAATGAAGGCAGCTTCACCAACTTTACACATTAAAGTGTGTTCACGGGTCTTGGGGAGTAATATTGCATTGTGATGTCACTCAGTAGCTAAGTAGTGTTCTGAGTGAAGTAGGCACCAGGTTCTGGTTCTGCTGCATCAATTTTTATCTTTTTTTTCATTCAACACATGATACAAAGAACATACAACATGATGGAGATGTATAAAGTCACACCTGTTTCAACATGCATCTTTTTATAACTAATCTGACTGTGTTATGAAATAACATTGTTAATGGTCATGGTCATAGTACATGCACCTGAAGAGTAACGGAAAATCCAGAACAAGTGCAACAGAAATAAAGATAAAAGAATAAATACTTACAATGAAGGAGAAAACAAAGAAAAGAATAAGCTTGTATTACAGGTGACCATTTGTCAACACACCTGTCTAATTTCAAATGTAGTCTTGCTGTGGTATTCTCAATTATGTAAACATGTTTAACCCTATCCCTCATTTGAGTTATGTTGGGGGACTGCGGCTTCAAACCAGGAAACTGATCTCTATTTTTGTGATTAAAAGCAAGATTCTCAGTAATAAATGTAAGTCTCTGTCTGTCATATTGTCAGGCAGTCTACCCAGTATAAAAAGTGCTGGATTCAGATCAAGTTTAACTCCATAACCTGATTAATCTCCCTTTGGACAGTCTTCCAGAAGTCCTGGAGCATTGGGCAGTGCCAAAATATATGCACATGGTCCCCTAAAAGTCCACATCCCCTCCAACATAGTGTAGATGTATTGCTGTACTTTGCAGTAGTAGAAGGACAAATGCTTCATAACCATATTGTTATCTATTGATTCATGTTTGTAGTGCCTTATACATTTTTAATAACCCACCTCTTTAAAATACACTAACAGTTTCTCTAGTTTGGATGGTGCCTTACACATATTTTCCTATTCCTAATGATGCTGGATCTAGTGTCTGCATTGAAGAAATCTTGGCTTGTTGATAAAATTCCTGTTTGAGGTGTTCGAATGATTTGCCCATTGAATGCTTCTGCAATACAGTAAATACAAACCCCTTTTCAGAGCAGGTGATGACAAGTGGCTGGGTAGAGTGGTCTCACCAGGTTACTGGGATTAAGCTGGTAGCACTGGTAGACTGGAGAAGACGACGGTGTGGAAGGCTGAACAGGTGGTTGTTGGTCAAATCTGCACATGAGGTCGAGACAAAACAGTGTCAAACAAAGGCATCCAAAAATGAGCACATGAGAAGTCAAAAACAGAGATCCATAACACGAGAGTTAAGTCACAAAGAGAGTATAACGGGGAGTCACTGGTAGATGCACCCTTTATATCTTTATTTTGTCTTGTTGACTGCTGATGATTCAGTACTGCTATACAAATGGTGGACTCAGACAATCTCCTTGTTTAACAACCATTAAGTCTGATCGTTGATTTCCATCCATTAAAATTGTATAAAACCAAAAAAACAGTGCCAGTGAATGGTATAGGAAGCCCCATTTTACCCAGTTAAATGCCTTTCTGGGATCTAAACTAGGCATCGTGTCAGCTGGGAATTATTTTTAGTGCATGATATAAGATATAGTGTTTTCCTGATATTGTAAGCACCTTGTCTCTCAGGACATCCTCATCCTCTGTAGTCTTCCATCTCATCCTCCTCAATGTGAATCCCCATGTCCTTCAGCGTAGGCACAGCCTCCATAAGTGTGGCAAATGTCTTAGTCCCAGATTCCATAGATAGCAAAGATAGCCATATAGCCATATGTTGTACACCTCAACTTTAATTTCAAATCCTCAAACTTTGCAGCTAACTTTGCCTCTTGGTAAGGTAGAAAGGTGACCGATCTTTACAGCTGCACTGTCACGGTCATATTACCAAGTCCTGTTTGCAGTCGACACGCATCATCATCCCCAGCTTCACTCTATTAACTGTGCTATGTCCACATTGTCCTTCTTGCCAGGCTTCCACTTTCTCTCCATCTCATTTTTCGAAAAAAATCATTGTCTCGAGTTGTCTACTTTTAACTGTTCTAGTTGTAAGAGCTACAATTTTAACTTGTCTCCTACAACATGGCACCACTGGATGGCGGTCATTTGTGTTCAAACATGTACACCAATGGAATGCTTTTTCCAGTGCTTGCATTATGTAAAATGCAACTTGAGTGACATCACTGGAGGCAATATATCAGATTACTTGCAGTTTCCTCTGGAGCCACAAAAGGCTTTATACTACGTTTTTTCACATAATTAGCAGTACTACCCAAGACCTGTAAACACACTTTAAAGTGATATTGGTGGAGTTACCCTTTGTCAAAGGTCAAATAAAAAGTCAATAAATTGACTCAGCAATGTACACCAAACGATTGCTAACATTAGCTACCATGAGCTCTTCTAGTGCAGTGGTTCCCAAACATTTTCAATGACTGATCCCTATCTGACACAAGTTAGACGGACCCACATCTCATGAGAATTGTTTGTTTTATTACAGAAAGCTAATGAAACCCACGAACAGAGTAGTTATACATCACCAAACCACAGTGGTGAAAATATGTTTTGCCTTTGTAGTGTTATGGAAGTCTCTACTGCTGTGATGACCTAATTTACAGGAGTTGTTTTTCAAAGTATAATTTTTGTGACCACACAGAATGAGTCTGCGACAAACCAGCTAAGAAAGCTTAATAATTAATCTATACCAGACCAAGTAACACTGTTTCAGCAAAGCTCTTTGGGGTTTTGAATTGAAAATCATTAAACTCAAATTTTGATTTGGCAATTTGGGGATAAAAGTAAACACTTAAACAGCAGCGTATCCCCTGAGTGTACTAAACTGAGCAATAGTGCAATTTGTTAATTATAAATTCAAACTTTAATTTATAAAGAATCCCATTGTCTGTTCTCTCAAATGTTACTCAGTCTGCATGTAACAGACAGATACATGTGTTTCCAATGTAGTCTACTTACCAGGTATGTTTTTGATGTTCTGTGGTTTCTGCTGCTTATGTAGGCTGAGGGCGGGGCTGTGTGACAGATGTACAGTAACTCAGGAGGTAGCCAAGAGAAGACAGCAGGAATTTGACGCTTCGCAGATACAGAGTCTCCAACACATTTCCCTACTGGGTATTCTGTTTATGTTTTTCCTTCTCATGAGTGATCCCATCAGCAATCCGTTTTTCATCCATCACTTGTCTCGTATATAAATATTTTTCATTGCCTTTCTGAAATTTGGTGTTCACCTCCTTCAAACTTCTTTTATCATTCTTTTCAATATTGTTCCTATCCTTTTTACTTTCCAACTTTGTCATTTAGAGCTCTGATTATGACTTGTGGTCTGTGTTGTAGCGGCAGAAATGAACAACCTGAAAAAAGAGAACAACACACTTAGAGATGAAATTGGACATTTGAGAGCTGCACTCGAGTGAGTATATGGTGTTTGATTAGAAAGTATTAACAAGAGTCCACTTATAGCAGAGGCTTTAATCATATTTCGTTTTTATGGATAATTTTGTCATCACTCAAGCTGAAGCAGTGGTCAGTGAAGTATTTATGATCATTTTACAATTTTACATTTAGCAGAAACTTTTGTCCAAAGCGACTTACATATATTCATACATACATTCATACACTGGTGGCTGCCATGCAAGGTGCCAACCAGCACATCAGGAGCAGTTTTGGGATTCATTATCATGCCCAAGGACACTTTGACATGCAGACCAGTGGAATCAAACCAGCGACCTTCCGATAACAAGACGCTGGCTCTACCCCTGAGCCGCAGCAGCCCCTACTTTGCTTTCCAAAATATAAATACCCTATATGTCAACACATTTTGCTTGACTGACCAATACCAAAACAATTACCATATAAAAGGGATCTCAGTAAAATCTCCAAGGAGAAGATTGTGGTTCACCTGAATGCAATTTCTCACACTGTGACTATGTGTATGTGTGTAGCAGAGGTCACAGCGACCACTCCTGCAACAGCAGCACCACCACAGAGGTCAAACCAAACAGCTCCCCTGACATTTCACCCCATTCTGGACATGTGGCCCTGCTCAGAATGGCAGCTGGCATGGCCAACAACCAGCCAGCAGATGGTGATGTTGCAGTCAAAAATGAGGAAGAGCAAGCAACTGAAGGTGAGGATGAAAGTGAGCTTGAAGTAAAAAAGTTTTGTTTGTTAATCAGCATGCTGTCTATCATGAGTTCATGTTTTGTTTTTTTGATTAAACAGAAACTACTGACCACAGACAATGGAGAGGCATGATCAGAAGTCACATTGTAAGTTTCTAAATCAACGTTTAAAGAGCCAGTGTGTAAGATTTATCCATTGTCAGAATTGGAACATAATATTCCTTATTATCATTAGTGTGTAATAAGAAGAATAAGAATCATTGTGTTTGTGTTGCTTAGAAAAAGCCTTTTATATCTACAGAGGGAGAGGATTCTCTTTCACCACCATTTTGTTTCTACAGTAGCCAGGAAAGAACAAACCAAACACTGGTTCTAGGCAGCTGTTATTGGCCATCGTTGGGTAGGGTGAAATGAGGAATAGTTATTTGGTTGCAATCTGCAACCACACTGCTGGATGTCACTTAATTCTAGACACTGGACCATTAAATGTTTAATGTTTTTTAACTTCAATGACATTTTAGAGTTGAAACTGATTTTTATAATTCTTTGTGAATGGTTAGCATGATAAATAGGCCTACTGTGTAATTCATCAGTGTTTCATTTGGATGGCCATTATATGGGCACAGTTGATGTTTAGAGACCCTTACAACTGATTAAAACTGGCAAGTTGTGCCAGAAGCATTTTTTGTGATTTTTGTCACAAGTATCGTATCATCCTGACAGCTATCAATAAATCGAATGCTCTAAGAAATGAAAGGGAAAAAATCCAGTAATTGTGGCTTTCACTGGCCTCAATGAGACCATCCAATCCAATGGCTGAGAAACAGACCCCCTGCAGCAGCAATAGACTCATTCAGTGGCACAAATCATCGTCCCTGAGCCAGTTAGCACCAAGCACTCATTTATCATTAGATGAATTGTCACACTGGGTTGGCATTTTGGACTGAGGTATGTTTGTCTGTGTTTATATGAGTTGTTAATTTATGTATTTATTAGACCTAAAAAGCTAAGAGTGCTTGTTAAATGTAGCTATCTGTTTCTCTTGACTGTAGCTTTAGTAATACCTAGTGTACACATGTGAGAGTGGTATCAATCCTCGCATCTAAATCTGGGAAAGAGATATGTTTCAAAATGTCAAACTATTATTTAGATCTATGTAATGATGTGATAGCTGCAAGTATGTTTTTCATTTAATTGCTGCCCTTCACCAATCTCACAGGACTCATACAAGCCTCTTTCTACTTTCACATCACCATCCTGGAAGACAGAACATAATGTATCCTGTATTGGAGAGAGGAGGTGAGACAGAGGGACTTAGTGTACCAATGTACTAATATATGAGAGTATGTACTGTAGGTAATGAGTGCATGGAACAGCTCAGTGATTGGGTGTGCCAAGATTTAAACAAATAACTGTTTTTGGAGGCAGTACGCAGCTCTGAACTAGGCTTGGGGAATATATAAAGTATATATTGTTATAGATGTAATGAGAGACTATATACAGTATTAGATTTTGGATATCGTTGTGTCGTGATAAAGAATAAGTGTTGTCTATTCCCAGTTTTAAAGACTGCATTACAGTTAAGTGATGTCATTTGAATTTACCGGATTTGTTATAAAACTTGTCTTTACCCACTTAGCCATATTATCCACATTCCTCATGATTATTGAGTATCTATAGACATCCCTACAATATTGTTGGAATATTGATGTTGACATATTTGGTAAAAAATAATAATACTTGATTTAATTAGAAAGATGGTAATGAATATGGTCCAGAATTTGTATATAGGGTTAGGGTTATATATATATATATATATATATATATATATATATATGTGTGTGTGTGTGTGTAGAGAGAGATAGAGAGAGAGAGAGAGAGAGAGAGAGAGAGAGAGATACACACACACCTTGCTTTATGTATGTTTATTATTATTGCAACAATCCAAAACAATGACAAAACTGTCCAGAATATTGTCCAGAATAAACTTGAAGATACCACATGCTCAAAAAATATGCTGAAAGCATAATGTGTCAAACTCAAGGCCAACAAGCAACAACAGATGGGCACTGACCTGAATGTAGGATTCCTTAGTAAAACTTACACAGTGTAGTGTCCAGCTATACATTGGTAAAGGTTAGCTAAACAATGTTAACCGGGCTTCAAGCTATAGCCACCTATTAGCGAGCGGGAGGAGGGTGCTCTGCATTAACTTTGTGCACAGCCAGCAAGTGGCACTTCCTGATTTCCCAAACTAGGGAGTCACTCAACTCTCAAATTACCATAAATTACTTTGACCATCACGTTACTAAGCTCTCCCAGATCAGACCAGCCATGACAGAATCAACTGCTAATGTTTTCACTTTGTACAACTCTCTACGTATTATTATTGCAAAATGACATCTATTGTAGGGGGAGCTAACACAGAAGTAATTTCGAGTATTTGCCAGGTGAACATATAAATACATATACAAATATTTGACATGTAAATAAAATAAAATCTTTACATGTAGTTTCCTTAAAGCAATATGTTCACCAAAATGAGCCTCTTAATTTATTTTGATCAACTAAATGTTATCCATGTTAATGTCATTGTAGGAACACTTGAATATCTCTCTGACTGGCCTCCGTTTCTTATATATTAGGTCTCAGAATGTTGAAGGAATGAACCAGCAATCCTCCATCCATCCTCAAGCTCTGCTTCTCAAGAACTCTTCATTATCAACCAGCGGAGAACTGAACCCTAGCAGACATGTGCTCCGCTCTCCTGTCCCTTCGCGTCCTCAACCAATAAAGAGCAGCCCTGTTACTCTCCCATGGCCCTCTGCTCCTGGGACCGGCCTAGTGTTGCAACCTTCTCCTAAAACAGCCCTGTCACGCATCCCCAATCTTATCTCAACTGGGCAACATGGCAGCCCTCGAAGACAGGGTTTTGGGTCTTTCTGGCACAAGCAGAGTACCCCTAAGCCAAATGCCATAGAGCCAACTGTATTGTTTAGGTTGAGGAGTCTGTCAGAACATGAGGAGAGTCAAGCTAAGCACCAGGAGGAAAAGGAAATCCCGCCATCCAAGGCTGAGATGGTCTCTGTGGAAGGGCTTAGAGAGGTGTGTGAGGGGCCTCTGGATTTATCAGATGGAGGAAAGTCAAAATCTGACCAATCAAAAAGAGATTACTCGCCCATAGCCTTACAAAGTGTAGAGAGAGTAAACAACAGCCCTAACAAGGATGTGAAGACAAATGCGTCTCTACATGCACCAGTATCTTCACCTCATCATGTTGTCCCTCCTTTATCCTCGTCTACATTGCCAGTCAAACAACAAGAAGAAGAGCCTACCACTGACCAAAAGCACAAGGTAATTTTAGGACTATTAGCAGCAAAATTCAAAGGCAAAGACATGGGCATGATGGTAAAGAGGGGACCATCAAGATTCATGGTATGATGGTCTTGTCACAGCAGGTAATCAAAGATGAGGAGCAGAAAGAGGAGGTGAATGGAAAAACAGACCAAAGCAATGGGAAGAAGGTGCCTGTCCTCACTATATCTTTACGTCCAGGTAGAAAACCTATTTATTTGTGTCTGTGTTGGCATTCATATATGTACTCTGCATGGGTGAATAATAAGAGTGCTATCATGTTTCTGTAACAGTGATAATGCTAGAGACCCTGAATCCTGCCCTGGAAAAGCAAGAATCCTTATCCTCAAAAGACAAGGTAAGAGGATTCAAGTCAGTTTGGCTGTGTTGGTATATATTTGTTTATTTGATTTCACCATTTTCATATGACAATATGTGTTGTTTCTAGTTATCACTTGATATATTAATGTCTGCTCTCTTCTGAACCCATGTGCTTCCTCTCTGTCCTAACAGTCATCATCTCCGGCAGCTGAAACGGGAAGCAGCACAGAAGAGCCGGACGAGGAGAGTGTGTCAGGACAAGAAAGCAACCAGGGCCGCAAGAGGAAGAGATCATCTGTGGAGACAGAAACCGACAGAGACTCGGACACAGACAGTAAGAATCACTTCACATTTCTACTCTTTTTTCCTTTCCCTCTGAGGTTGGTCTTTCTAGAGCTTCTTGATTTCATAGAACATTTGTTCCCCACACCTCTCACAACAAAGCCAGCTGAGCTTGTGTTGCAGTATTCATAGGGTATCACCTGGAGCAAAGTGAAAAAACACATTCCCACATCTAAGCTGCACTCTGGTTTTTTTAATCGCCTTCAGATGAGACTTGAGGCTGAGACTGTCCCTTAATACTTAATACTCCAACTTTGCTCCGTCCAGCTACAATAGACAATAGCCACATTAGCCAAGGGCCAGCTAATGCTAAGTTCAATTCGGGATGATGGTCAGCTGATGTCATGTATAGAGCTAGATGTCCACTGGGGGGCCTTGTTGATGAGACCAGCTGCAGATGAGAAGAAATGGCAAGGTGGTAATGTATCACTCGAGGTGGCTAGATTGGTATTCTGGTCCTAAAAAGACAGAAATGTGGCAGGGCACGTGTTTTTTTTCCGACTTGTTAATGATTTTCATATTGCATTATAATCACATCACATATACAAATGAAAAACTCAAAGTTCATTAGTAATACGGATGCCTCACATCAGCCAAAGCCCCCTGTTCAGTGTAATTAAATGTAAGGGGAAAAGGGTTGCAACTTGAATGCACAGTATTTTAACCACGCACACGACCAACTCTCAAACATGGAAATCTTTTTTTTACTATCTATCCTTTATGGCCTGAATATGGCATTTATACTTAGCTTACAGACATGAGAGTGGTATCATTCCTGCCATCTAACTCTCGTCAAGAAAGCAAGTGAGAACTTTTTCAAAGAATGTAAAAACTCTCTTCTTTGAAAACTCCTCTTTTCGATGGCTTAAAATCAATGCAATCAAGTGGACCGTGTTTTAGAAATTCCTTCCACTTAACTGATCTCAGTCTAAGTTATTGCCCGTCTATCAACTTCCTTCTATTCAGTCTTTATCAATACATGTATGAAAGTTGCCATCATAAAAGTTTAATTTTTCCTGGTTGCTGTCTGTCACCACCACTAACATTTTAGAACAATTTAATTTTTTTTCTTCACAGACATCCAGCAGGAAAGGAAGATCAAGATCACACTCAGAACTGAGGAAAAGAGTCCGAGCTAAATACCAGGATAACACAGTCATTTGGTGATCTCACTTAAACCTGCATTAAAGTTAAACTCTCGCCAAAAAGCAACCAAGGCTTTATTTGTGGTGTGATGAGTCAAACCTTTGTGTAAATGCATAACTGCGACGAAAGAGGAACTTTCTATTTATTTACCGTAGTTTCATTTTTGGGCAAGCTAATTTTTAATGGGGTGCAGGGGCACTTTTACGCTAGCATCAAAATCAAAATTGTTATTTTTCAAACACTAAGAAGGCTCGACACAACATGAAACTTTGCTCATAGTATCACCAGGGTCTCTACACATGAACACGAGCATTGAGAACATTGTTTGTGTACACAGAGTTTACTAAAAAGAAGGTTTTTGAACGACTCGCGGTTAGCTACTGCACCCC